>VSTD030001770.1:0-10789 GCA_008808055.3 Sporobolus alterniflorus | reverse complement strand
TCCAAAGCCCATGTAGGGGCCATGCCCAGCATACCCAGGATGAAAGCCCTGGATCACCGGCTGGAAGCCTCCACGGTCCCTATCCATTGCCCTGTCCCGACGAAGCCCCTCTGAACCACTGGTACATACTTCTGTTTCCACTGTTAAACCTGCCACTATCCATGGGTGACCTGATGATGGCAGCGTAGGAGAAGCCGGTGACAGAAAGAGTTCTCGTATGTGGTACCCTAGGGTTTTGTTTGGTCGAAGTTGCAGCTCTCGAGAACAAAGCCACCAAGCCAGGTACAGGCTGGTACGAAATATTTGGGTGGAGGCCCAACATTTCCTGTTCCCTCTTTGGAACCTCTTTACCTAGCACAGCCCGCGAGCGACCCACCTCGCTTTTGGAATTTGAATTCTCGATAGCATTTCTAGCTCCTAACCCAGCTCCAGCGCTGATTGCCTGTCGTATGAACCCTGACGAGTAGCAGAAGCAGCCACCATCGAAAGAGATGGCCAAACAATCTTAGCCTTCTCAATTGCATCACCTATTGAGAGCTTTGGTGAAACCCTAGGCTTCGGTAAAGGGCCCTCCCATGGCCTAGCTTTCTCTGTTGTCGGATCCATTTGAAGTGAAGGAAGATGCCACTGAACGAACCACACTCGTACTCTCTGCTCTTTGAGGTTTCTCTTCTATGGCAACTGGGTGATCAGAGTTGAAAATCGAATCGAAACCAAGCGATTTTGTTGGAGATGAGATCGACATCTTATACAATGAGCAAGATAGTTGATCAATATCATCACTATCATTGTTTTCAGACTCGGTTTCAGAATCAGAGCCCTCCGCCCAGAACTTTCCCCTGCACATGGATTCCACTCCATGGACATGCACTTGTGACCGCCGCACTGAAGATGACACCGCCGCTATCTCCATTGTTTGACGATGATGTTCCCAATCCAGAGTTCGGTGAGCATCTTCTTCGCTCGCGTCCTCATTGTTACCGGCCTCATCGCCGAGCGCTCCTAGAACCAGCGTCAACATGCGGACACGAACCTTACACTTACTTACCCATCCAGAGCTACGATCTTCCTCGGTCTCCACGCCAGAGAACGGCAAGGCTCACCGGTGGGCTGGACTGACCCTCCGGAGGCCGGCAGCCGTGGATCGCCCTCCCTGACGGCTGGCCCTCCCTCTTCTCTCTCGAAAGTTACCGCTAATACCTTCAACTTTCTCATGGAAAGTTACAGCTACCTGCTCATAGGTGACTTGCTAAAACAAATAACAATAATAATACAAGTGATAATAACCGCAACGCACTTGCAGTAGTGACAGCGGGTACAATTTTCAGACCCAACTGTCAACGTTGAGACAAGCTAACAAGAGAGGAACAGCTCGTCTGAAAACGTCAAGATTTTCAGACTCAAGTGGAGTGTCAATAAGAGTGTCCAAAGAAAATATATAATAGTAAATACCTTGGAAGGATTATGATTAGTTTCAATCGAAATAATAAAACTATTGATTACATGGATGCAAGACGACGTATAGTTGAAGAACTGATTTATGATTTCTCACATTCCTGTGTTTAGATTGTCTGTACGTCTCTTCTATTCTATCGTTGACTCTGTAGCAAGCAGGGCCGATGCACTCAACCTGACGACGACCATCGTGGCGTCCCTCCCCACCTTCCCGCCTATTGTGAAGTTTGAATGTTGCAAGCAGCAACCACCGCATACTCCGGGACGGGAGATCCCCTCCTCTCCACCACTTCTATCTTGCTGCTATGGCACCATCTCTCTGATTGAATAAGTCACACCATTAAAACAAGATTCGCAGGTGCAAGATGTGTTTGTGTGTGTTTTTATTTTTGGGAATATCGTATGTGATGTTTGGGGCTCGTGCGGTGATTTTTTCTTCCTATTTTGACTCTTTTATTAATAATATTATAAAAATAAACTTGGGAAAAATCATATCTCTAAATCTGGCATTTTTTAATCACGTCAGTGCATATGATACAATTTTGAATTGAGCCACGTCAAACCAACAGGAGTGACTCAGTCCTCCGTGGAGTGAGGCCCACGGGTTGGCCGGTGATGAGGCACCACGTCGACAACAGTCACGCCAAGGCTTTGGGCGTGACTAAGTCACACCATAGCAGTGGGCACAACTAGTCACACCAGAGGGATTGGCATGACTTGTTGACCCAGGCTAAAGACACATAACCTCTTCTTCCTCCTCCCCTTCTTTCTCCTCTTCTCTTCCTTCCTCTCGAGCTCATCATCGCTGTTGCGGCCATCGGCAGATTCAGACGAGTGGAGTCCACCATTGGCCCCAAACCCCATCATCTCCCTCCCCGAAGGTACTTCTCGAGTTCCATCCACGCAGATTTAGTTTCTACCTTTGTTTATTGAGTAGTTTAGGGATTGTTAGATTTTTGTTTGATTTAGTACGAATTGTCTCAAATCGGAGTATATTGTTTGCTAGGTTGTACTAAATGACTGTGATGTTGAGTTGCATGTATGCTTAATTGGTTGAAATTCGTGTTAGCCCTAGTTTTTATAATTCCTTACAAATTTACATATTATGTTGTAAATTATGTAGTTGGTATTTATCTTTTGCATGTGTTAGCCTTAGTTTTTGTAATTCATTCAAAAATTTGCATATTATGTTGTAAATTGTGTAGGCTGTATTTATCTCTTTCATGCATTAGCCTTAGTTTTTGTAATTCATTAAAAATTGCATATTATGTTGTCAATTATGTAATTGGTAGTTATCTTTTGCATTTTTTATCGGTATTTATGTTATAAATTATGTAGATGGACCGATTGATGCTTTTATATTGTGGTGGATCAGTTAGTGATCAATTTGAGTTAGTTGGCATGAGACTACATGTGCTGGCATTTGAAAAACCGCCTAAATTCAATGAAGTGGTTGCTAGAGCAAGAGCAATTATGAATGTTGGATGTGATATGAGGTTGCACGGGAGGTATGCCATGGAGGGTAATAGACCGGTTTATGTCATGCTCCCTTTAGGGTTAGAAGATGAATGCCAGTTATATAAGACCTGTGCTAGGGACTCTGGGTTAAAAGCTGCAGAGGTAGTAGCAGAAGTGGTGCCGTTGCCTGGTGGTGAGATGACTGTGCACGGAACGGGGATGATGACAGAGGAGGTTATAGCTAACCCTATTGTCATGGAGCAAATGAGCCAAGATGAGTGGCAGCCTGCTACTCATAGGGTAATCCTGGGTAGCGAGTTGGCGAAAGCAAATTCAGAGGCTGTTAACCTTGCCTTAGTTAGAGATGAATTTGATGGCGACACATTTGATCCGAACCCTAGCAATGAACAGAATGTTGATGAAAATGATGAATCATCAAGTAGCGAGAGTGATGAAGAAATAACCCAGGCTCCGGTTCACACAGGTGGCGAGGCTCCGGTTGACACAAATGGCAAAGGCAATGAGTCAACTATGGCCTAGTCAGTAGTTCCTGTGTGTGATGTTCCAACATCGAGTCATATTGAATGGAGGTTATATTACACAGAGGATGAGTTGAGGGCATTGAAGTCAAAACATATCAGCCTTCTTGAATATCCGAATCATAAGGACATAAGTCAAATTAGTTCAGCCGTATGTGATAGTGCAATCATGACTGAGGAAAGTAATCCAAGAGTTACAGATGAAGTCATAAAGAAGGGTCGGTTGTTTGAGTCACTCGACGCCGTGAAGTTCTTTTTCCAGGATTACACGGTACAACACCATAGGCCATTCTATGTTGCGAATTCAAATAAAGATGTACATTACATTATAAGGTGTCAAATTAAGATCTACATTTGGGGTGTCTGGCTATATCATACAAAAAGTGAGATTCACTAGTGCAAGGTGTCAAGGGTTAAACAACCTGATAGTTGTTGTACATCAAATGTCCGACACGTTCACTCTCAATACACAATAAAGTACCTTGCTTGTTGAATTATGTCAATTGTGTGGGCTGACTCTAATATAATGATGACTGCTCTTATTGAGGCTATTCATGGGCTAACAACATATCAGGTTCATTATGGCAAAGCTTGCAGGGCCAAGGTACACGCCTTGTCACTTCTGTGGGCAGATTGGAAAGATGCCTACGCAAAAGTGCTGATGATGTTAAGTGCCATATCACATTTTAACCTAGAAATAAACTTTTTCATCGATACGAGTGATAAGTGGTTGCCTAATGAGAAAGGTCTATATTGTCTGGTGTTGAAGCGCATATTCTGATGCTTCCTATAGTGTGTGGACAACTTCTCACACTGTAGACCCATAATTAGTGTTAATGACACTTTTTTGACTGTGAAGTACAAAGGTACTTTGATGGCTGCAGTTGGTATCACTGCAGAAAATCACCTACTACTGCTTGCATTTGCGTTAGTCGAGAGTGAGAAGAAAGACAACTGGTCGTGGTTCCTTACCCTTGTCAGAAAGGAAATACTTGGTTCGGGTAGATTAATTTGCATGATTTCAGACTGTCACTGTGGTTTGCTTAATGGTGCTAAAGAACATCTTGAGGGATACCCTCCCATTGTAGACTTGTGGTGTATACATCATTTTGCCACAAACATTTAGAAGAAGCAACACAACAAGCACTACTGGAAACTGCTAAATCTACGAGGGCCAAAATAACTAACGACATCCGAATATAGCGCTCGTAGATAAATCCTTATTTACGAGCGCTTTGCTTGGCCATCATAGGTAAGAGTCAATCTACAAAGGCCTAAATGAGGCCATCATAGATAGGGTGAACCTTATCCTGCTCGCGCTGCGCCCAACCCGACCATAGATCTATTTTCAGCCAATGCTCGTGCCCACCCATCGGTGCGCCAATGCCCGCCCAGTCCCACCCATCGGTGCACCATCGCCCGCCCGCACTCCACAACATCGGTGCCCGCCCGCCCGCTGGCACCCCACCCCCGGCTGCCTCCTCGTCATTGGCCCCACGTTCGGTCCAGCCGCCACCCGCACGCTGCCGGCACACAAGGCGCGTTGCCGCCACTAGCTCTGTCATCCTCAGCACCGTCTGCTGCCCTCCTTGACTAGATCGCGTTCCTGACTACTGGTTCGGTCATCCCTTCTCATCACTGGTCGCCGGTTTGGTCATCCACGTGCCGTCGCCACTCATCGCCAGTAGGTCCTCGGTCGTCCATGCCGCCAGGTCGCCCCCCTTCGATCCTACTCTGCTCTGTGGATTGTTGACTCTATGGATTTGTTTGAATGTGAAGTAGAAATTGGCTTGAATGAGAAATTGGTTCTAAGAAATTGTGAATGAGAAATTGGTTCTAAAAAATTGATTAGAACCTAGTTCTAAGAAATTGATTAGAAATTGGATCAGTTTTGATTTGAAATTTAGTGAATGATTGTCCAATTTATAATGCATGATAACTATCATGAATGGTTGTCCAATTTAGTGAATGGTTGTCCTATATGATTCAGTGTCCCTTTTTATAAAGAATGATAGGATTTGGTGAATGGTTGTCCAATTTTTATCCAATTTTCATGCATGGTTGTCCAATGATATGCATGATTGTTATCTGAATTTAAATATTAGTTTATTTGTTAGCATATTTAATTGTTAGTTTATTTTCATTGGCAAATTATTTGCTTTCTTATTGCAATGTTAATTTAGTTGTTTCCTTATTTCCAATGTTATTTCTATTATTATCTTAATTCAACGGTTAAGTATTAGGTTGCAGAACCCTATGCGTCACCCATTTCGTACCTGCACGTTTTACATGCGCTACACATGTGAGGCATGTAGGTTCAGAATTATCCCTTTTTGGATAGCCTCGGAGTGACCGAGAGAGCGTGCTTATGATGAGACGTGAGATCCAGATAGGAACAAAATTCCAGTAGCATAACACTGATGTTCTCCACTGCACCATTTTGGGACGTGCAGTCGGAGAACAACGGGGTTATGCTTCCAAAATTTTGTCCCATTCTGAACCTCACATCTTGTCATAAGCACAGTCTCTTGGTCACTCTTGGGTCAGTTTAGGACCTATCCTTTCCTATAGATGTAGGACTGAGATATGAAGTGAAGACTAAGCTAACTTGCTAAATTTAGCCAACATTAGTCAATCTTAGTTAAATATAGGTAAATCTAGCACAACTTAGCCAAACTTGCTTGTTTATGCTAAAATTAGCTAATTTCAGTCATACTAGAGGCAAACTTGCTCAAATCGTGCTCACTTAAGTAAATTTAGTGACATCAGCACTTTGAAGCAATATAGCTCTAACTAAACTTTCATATCATATATAGGGATCGTCGTCGTTGGCTCACACTCCTTCGCCAAACCTAGCAGCACCTAGAAATCCATATGAGGTTCGCTTGTAACCTGTTGTAATTTAGTTTGTATCTTTCTATGTACTTCTTTTACTCATCGTATCGACTCCACAGGCTCCTTCGGACGACCTGGCAACCAACTTCGTCAACAACCTCTTTGGCGGCTCCGGAATCTTGTCTTTAGGTTTAATTTTTGCTTATCGGATGAAATGAACATGTATTGGATGAATGATGGATGTCTGTATTGGATGTGAAATGATATATTGATGTATAATTAATTTCAGATTTTAAAAAAATTAGGCTAATCTACTACGGCCAGGACCAGGTCGTCATAGAATAGCATGTACTATCTACAACGGCTGGACCGGGCCGTCGTAGATTAGCCTGAACTAATCTATAACGGCTTGATCCAGCCATCGTAGATAAGGCCACTAATCTACGACGGCACAGCTCGGACCGTCATAGATTAGCCTACGACGTCCATGTGGCATGGGCGCGGCCCATCTACAACGGCCCAAGCCAGCCATCTTATATTAGCTTAATCTATGACGGGCCGTCATAGACTAAGCTAATCTACGACATTTGTCTAACGACGGCCAAAAACCATCGTAGATTAGCTATCTAGGACGATTTTGCACTAATCTAGATTCGCACATTTCCTGTAGTGTATGTCCCGGTAGTACTTAGTGAAGATCCTTTCTTTCTCCTTATGTGTAAAGTATTGGATTCCTTTTGATTCTACTATTTTGATTTTGTTCGTCCTCAACCTGGCAGAAGCTTGAGCATGGTAAAATCCTGAATCCTCATCCCCCAATCTGCACCTGGTTATTTTTCCAATTTGTCTTGCTGACACCGCTATCAGGTGTATTAGCGAAGCAATTTTCTTCTTTAGGATGCTTCTGACGGATAGAGTTTTTATAGATCATTGAACAGACTTTTTTTTGCGAAGATCATTGAACAGACTTTCATTTTAGATGGTCACCTCATGCATAACATTGATAGGATATATTGTAATAATATTATTTCTACTGCAGAGGTGAGATAAATTGATCTATAAAATACCATATACTTGTGAAATCTTCCCAGATATGCTTACCATCTAAAATGCTATTATTTCTCAAAATCCTATACTTCAATGTCAGGAGTGAATGCTGATGACTGAGGCAATTATTAGGTATGATGCCCCACCTATAAAAGCGTTTCTTTGGTGAAATACATAGACATGTAGAACAAATAAGTAGGAAACGCATAAAAAAATTTATCTCATGGCAAACTGATGTGCTAAAAATCCAGTTTTGGTCGCCAGCTTCACCTTTCCTCTTGTAGCCAGAAGTTTCTCTCGTTGATGAGTTGGCCTCAGTATAGTAGACCCTGCTGGCAACTTGGCCTTCAAGCAGTTCCGCTCCTCTAGACCATGAGGTATGCGTGATGAGTAGCGGTTCACATGCAAGCATCACATTCGAACTGTCAGTGCAGTGGTGCCCGTCCAAGTGTGTCACACTAACGGGCATATGCTCTGCTTCTCCACAAACAAGTGTACGTTTACAAGGGAAATCCCTATACGGTGGTGGAATGGTGAAAACCCTCTCAAAAACCTACTTAGAAGTTGTGAAAAAAGAAATGAAATTTGGCATACTGTAGATGAAATGTTGAGAACTATGCACACAAAATGGGTACCACTGCGTAGAGTGTCCGACCCATGCTGCTCCAAGAGCCAAAGCTCTTCATAAATCTGATTTCTCAATGTCTTCCTTTCCTACACTATGTAGAACATCCGTAATAATATCCAAAGCGTTCATGGCCAAACTCTTCCTCTCTCTCTCCCCTCCTACAGGAAACTGGTCAGTGCTCACCACCAGCTTTCGAATCCTATATAATATCGTATGATCCTACTTCTCATTTATTATGTAAATATAGTACATATCTTAAAATAAATTATCTAGATACTTAAATTTAAAATTATATGATCCACGTGATAAATAAAAACAGAATTTTATGGTGTTATATAGAACCCAATTTTTATAGAATTTTTTTCTTGAGCTTTCAGGCTCCACAGATGCCGCGGCCGCATGCGGTGTGCATGCCGTACCCGGCTCAGGGCCACGTCACGCCCATGTTCAAGCTGGCCAAGCTCCTCCACGCACGCGGCTTCCACGTCACCTTCGTCAACACCGAGTACAACCACCGGCGCATGGTCCAGTCCCAGGGCGCCGCCGCGCTGGATGGTGTCCCGGGGTTCCGCTATGCCGTCATCCCCGACGGGCTCCCGCCATCCGACGCCGACGCGACGCAGGACATCCCGGCGCTCTGCTACTCCACCATGACCACCTGCCTCCCGCACCTCCTACGGCTCTTAAAGAAGGTCAACGAAGACGCCGCCGACGGGGTCGCTGGATCCGGGGCCGGTCACGTGCCTGCTCTTCGACGCGGTCATGTCGTTCGGCTACGACGCGGCTCGGGAGATCGGAGTGCCGGCTGTGGCGCTGTGGACCGCCAGCTGCTGCGGCTTCATGGGGTACTGCAACTACCGCCACCTCCTGGACCAGGGTATCGTCCCCTTCGCCGACGTCGACGGCGGGGCCCTCGACGCCGTGTTGCGCGGCGCGCGTGGCATGTGCGACGAAATCCAGCTGCGCGACTTCCCCAGCTTCATCCGCACCACGGACCGAGGCGACATCATGCTCAACTTCCTCATGCGCGAGTCGGAGCGCCTCTCTCTGCCGGACGCCGTGGTGGTGAACTCCTTCGACGGCCTCGAGGGCGCCATGCGGGCCATTCTCCCGCCGATCCACGCCGTGGGCCCGCTCCTCCTCCTGGAGCGCCGCCTCCTCCTCGCCGACACGGCGGGGAGGAGTCCGCTCCACCCGCTCGGGTCCAGCCTCTGGAAGGTGCAGTGCAGGGCGGGCTGGTCGAGTGGCTCGACGGCCGCGCGCCGAGGTCAGTGGTGTACGTGAACTACGGCAGCATCACGGTGATGACTAACGAGCAGCTGCTGGAGTTCGCGTGGGGGCTCGCCGGCAGCGGATACGCCTTCGTGTGGAACATCCGCCCGGACCTGCTCAAGGGCGGCACAGCCGTGCTGCCGCCGGAGCTCCTCGCCGCCGTCGAGGGCCGCGCGCTGCTGACGACCTGGTGCCTGCAGGAGGCGGCACTGGCGCACGAAGCCCTGGGCGTGTTCCTCACGCACGCCGGCTGGAACTCCACGCTCGAGAGCATCTGTGCCGGGGTGCCGATGCTCAGCTGTCCATTCTTCGCGGAGCAGCAGACCAACTGCAGGTACAAGCGCACCGAGTGGGGCGTCGGGATGGAGATCGGGGTGACGAGGTCGCCGCGATCATCCAGGAGGCCATGGAAGGGGAGAAGGGGACAGAGATGCGCCGGCGCGCCGAGGAGTGGAAGGACAGGGCCGTCCAGGCTGCGGTGCCCGGTGGGCCGGCGGAGGCCAGCCTAGACAGGCTCATCAACGACGTGCTACTCGCCAAGAGGAAGAAGAGTCCCCCAGCGGTCAACGCCTGACCGTGCAGCAGATCGTGTGCTGGGGGTGGTGCATGGTGTAGTCGGGAATTTTGCTCTTCAAACCAAATATGCTATATATATCATGTATTTGGATATGCTTTGAGAGATAAGAGTACTTTTGCATTAGTGTGAAACATTAATCATGCATGATTAAGACGAACTCATCTAAACACTACATGAGAAAGCATCATTCTAGACGCGTACTTATGAAGAACGGAGACGCGTGTCTTCGCATCTCATATGACAAAGTTATCAGAGACGCAATAAATTAAAGTAGTCTCCCGACTCATCTGAGACGCGCTTTAAGAGTGCGCGTTACTGATTTGATTGTCGGTTGGGCACCTAGGGCACTAATACGAGATACGCCCGGGGTCACACGTCTTCTACTACTAAGAAATCTGATACACAATTTATCTTAGCGCGTCACCAATTTAATTATCAGTTGGGGTTATTATGACACTAATAGGAGACGCACCCTATTAGACGCGTGTCTCCTATTTAATGCCCCTGACATCCTGGTTGCCGGCTGCATCCTGGAGCTAGCCAGGATTTGGCAGCCGTATTGCCATGATAAACAGCAGACACATACATAAACATATATAAAGTCAAATGGAGATCACATATTCAATTATATTTACCAACTAAATATTACATAAAGTGTTCATCATTTCGATCACAAAGCATATGTATGAAGTAACTATTACACAAATAATAAATGTCATCTAACTCAAAGTCTATAATTGAAATAAAATTCTCCCTTTGAACTAATGACTTTTGATATGATGAACGCTGCTAGCCTATCTCTAATGTGCTCGAGGCTAGAACCTGTTACGTTATTGAAAGTGTTTTGGTAGTCCTGACACATGATAAAATGAGAAGTATGGATTAACAAAAGATTAATATGCATATTTAATCATAAATATCGATAATAAAATAAAATAAATGCACTTACACTTACACCACAATTCAGTTACGCTCCAA
>VSTD030001769.1:0-12625 GCA_008808055.3 Sporobolus alterniflorus | reverse complement strand
CCACAACTATTGCATAAAGTAAATATTATAAAGCGAAAACCTATAGAAGGATTATACAATCGATGCTTGCCTTTACTAAAAAATGGAAGAGTTAGTCTTGAGCTTCACGGATGTTGACCCCTAAAGCTTTGGCTTGAACGCTTGACGGCGTAACCACCTATAGCAGAATGCATTGCAAGATTTAAACAAGAATGCATAGTGATGAACAAAAACCTTAGCTACCTCAGCTTACTCTTAAAGCGGCTCAGAAGGTAACAAGGCTCAGGTTACTAACAACATGGCTCAAGCGGAAAGTTAGGGTTTAGTCGAATCCATAGTTTCATGGCAAGATTAAAGGGATGATCAAGTCACTAGGGTAATTAACCATAAAGGGATGATCAAGTCACTTATCTTAACACATGACCACGAAAAAGGTGTGAACTGACTTTGCCATGCTTACAAGGTGGAAGGAATGATTTGGGTCATGGTTCCACTAATTAAAAGGCCTTCAAACAATTACTTAGGAAATTCCAAGAATTAACAAGGCCTTGGGCAATTACTTATCTTGCAGGAAACATTTGCAATGGACTAACAGAGAAATCTTGATCAACTTCAAAGTTCAAACAAAATTCAATTGAATTTTGGAAGTTTGAATAACTTGCTTTGATTTAACTAAAATCTCCTGGCAAAAGAAGAAACACAACTATTCTAGCTGGGCCACATCTGGCCGGCCCACCACGCATCTGGGCTGGCAGCACCGTACAAAACAGGGGAAGGGGATTGAATCCTGGCGCCTATGGCACAGGGCGGTGGCGCGGTGGTTGATTCCAGTGACCGACAGCATTGAGGCGTGGTGGAGGAAAAGTTAAATAAGGGCCTAAATATTAAATTACACGGACTAAAATATAATTTATAAAAAAAATTGGGGTGTTTTTGTAAAAATACCGCGGCATGGGAATTTATGAAATTATTTTCCTAAAGAAAATTCCATGGAATTGGTTCATGGGCTTGTACACCGAGTCCACAGTTCTCCGGTCCACCGGCCTACAAAGGCCCTTAACCGCTGGCCACTGAATATGCGATCTGCGGTCCAGATTTAATACGGTGAACCATTTTCCTAGCTTCTAATCAGGGCGCTCTGTTGTTTAGTGGACACCGGAGATTAAATCACCGAAGGGAGTGGTGGCGTGACAGAGTTGGGTGGCGCCGCCTCCGACTGACCAGCTCGAGCTCACCGGAGTTCGGCTTGTGCGCCCCATGGAGCACCAAACCGACTGGCAATTGATCCTATGGCACAGCAACGACGAGTTCAGCCTGCACTTGCTTACCTTGTGCAATGTTGGCTCGAGCTGAGAATGCATGATGATGGGCGGCTTGCTCCTCAGGTTGGGGTCCACAACAAGCCCCTGTGGTGATGCTCCGGCTCCGTTCTCCTCTTTTATGGCGACGGACGAGGTAGAAGAAGCTTGGCCCGACCTCGGTTGGACACGGGACATGGTGAAGCGGCGCGGCGATGGGATATTTCAAGCTCTATGGTTTGAACGACAAGGACTCAAAACGGGGGTCGCACGGGGTCCTATTTATAGGGCAAAAGAGCTGAAGATCTCACGCGTGAGCAGAATCCTATCTCTAGATGAACTCATTGCCGATTCGGTTGAGATCTAATGGAGGTAATCAAAGGGGATTTTTTCCTCTGCCGCGATGAGCTCGGACTCCATCCGGTGTCATGAAGACAACAGAGTTTGGTTGGGCCACGCGCAATGGAAGCCGCTCGGCCGCTATGTGGGCCATGTGCAGGGAAGAGATCCGGTGCCAGGCTGGGCCGGTGAGGAAGTTTTGGCCCACAGCTGATAGAAAAATGAAAAAGGCTTTTTATTTTTCAAATCTTTTCTAAATTCCAAACCAATTTGAATTCAAATCAAATTTTAATTTTGATGACTTCTACTCGCACAATAAAATACAAGAGCACTTCACCACCCAAGGAAAAATATGCACCGACATGAAATGCAACAAACACAATTATTTATTTATATAAATAATTTTCCAGAGTCTTATTGCCTCGTGAAAATCAGGGTGTTACAGAAGAGGAAAAAGCACTTACTTTAGGCATGTTGTTGTAGGACACCATTGCTAGAGCTCGAGCGGTTCAGGTGCTGGTGATGAGGAAGGGGTCATCGCAGGTCTGCTATGCACCACCACCAGTTGCTGGAAGAAGAAGAGTGTGGGGAAGGCCGCTTTGCATAGATAGCCCGATGGGGGAGAAGAAGATCCGAAGTTCACCGTGCGTGGATCATTGAAGAGGAGAGCCTGTTGCAGACTACCATTCGTTAGAGCTTCGAAGGTGAAGGGTTAAAGAGGTGCATTCTGTCAGTGCCCCTGCAGTGGTTGTGGCACCAAGGCACTCTACTCGCGCATGCAAGGCAAATAGCAAATACGTTGGGCCAGAAATGGGCCACCTGAAGCACACGATGGAAAGCCCAAGGGAATCAGGACAATGCAAGGCAGCGGGAAGCTGGCAATGTGCACCGTGGTGTTATAAGTGGCGCACGATGAGAGAGAGATCATCATGAATATTGTAACAAACTTTCTGTTCCAATTAAGAACTCCCTCATTGTGCTTGCTCCTATCCTCTTCCCTCAGATCTTGGATTACCTTCCCCCATCGTTATCCTATCACCTGGTATCAGATTCATCGAGTATGCAACGTCTTCGCTCTGGAAGATCACAACTACTTCACCCGTTGGCAGAAGCAATTGGGGGCCATGGATTCGAACATCAAGATGCTCATCTACGAGATGCAGGAGGAGATACACGCTAGCTTCACCACATAGGAGGCCAGTGTCAGCAAGTGCAAAATCATGGACCAAAAGCGTGAGGAGCGTGTGGCGGTCCTTGATTCCACGACATCAAAGTTTGATAAGGCGTTCACAAGCTGGAAGCCGGAGGTGGACACATTGCTCAGCTTCGTCAAGCTCAAGCTTACCAAGCTGAACTCCTACTTTGACCATGATGCGAGATCCACTTCCAACCCCAAGTTAGGCGTACTCCAGTTGGGATCGATGACCGTGCACACTTCTCTAGGAGGCGTTGCCGATGGCCCGAATGGGCACCGCATCAAAAATTGGAACCGGGATTGTGGATTTGGGACGGTGTTCACCCAAATCCATGACCCGGTCAAGGGTACGGTCTATACCTCTCCCCCACCACTGCAATCCCCTCATACTGTTGGGTTTTACCAGGGTCAGGACTCATTTAAGTTTTCCAATAGTATGGGTCAGAGGTCTCGGATGCAGTTAGGCAAACTTCCTAAGATGAATTTCCCTAAGTTTGATGGTGATAACCCTAAGTTGTGGAAAAGTCATTGTGAGGATTACTTTGAGATGTATGGTGTAGATCCCTTGGTGTGGGTGAAGGTCTCTTCCATGCATTTTGAAGGGACCGCAACTCGTTGGTTGCAATCAATAGACCATAAGGTTAGGCATGCTAGCTGGTCTGAACTCTGTAGTTGGATACATGAGCGTTTTGGTAAAGATCAACATGAAATTTTGATTAGGCAACTCTACAGAATTAAACAATCTGGTTCTGTTCCAGAGTATGTAGACCAATTTTGTGAGCTAATAGATCAGTTGAAAGCTTATAGCAAGGACACAAACCCCCTTTATTACACCACCAGGTTTATTGATGGGCTTAAGGATGACATTAAATCTGTTGTTCTTGTTCAAAGACCTCGATACTGCCTGTTGCTTGGCTCTATTGTAGGAAGAGTCTGCAGCAGCCACTCCCAAGTTCTTCAAGAAATTTGACACCAGTTACAACTCAGGACAAAGCTCTGGACCTCTGGCTCTACCAAGGCCACCTCTGCAGCCTAAGAATGATAATTCTGTGGATGACAAAAGCACTGCTAAGAGATAGAAATCTCAGTCTGTGTTGGAAAAAGTGGCAACATTAGCAGCATACAAGATGGCTAAGGGTCTATGTCGAAGATGTGGTGAGAAATGGTCCAAGGCTCATAAATGTGTAGCGTCTGTGCAACTGAATGCATTACAAGAGGTGTGTGACTTGTTGGAACCTGATTTGAACCTAGAACAACCATTCTGTCAGTCAGAATCAGATTCTGAGCAGATATGTCTTGCTATCTCAGAGGCAGCACTGTCCGGCAAAGAAAGTCCTAAAACTCTGAAGCTCAGGGGAACTATATAAGGAATACAGATCCTGATACTGGTTGATTTAGGTAGTTCACACTCTTTCCTCAGTGTGCATGTAGCTGACCAGTTGCAAGGGGTTACCCCATCAGTGCACCCATCACAAGTTAGAGTTGCCAATGGATCAATTCTACAGTCACACTGATCTCATTGTGCTAATCCTGCAAAATTTTGATATGATATTGGGTATGGACTGGCTGGAGTTGCATTCTCCAATGAAGGTGCACTAGGCACACAAGTGGCTGGCTATTCCTTATGTAAGTAAAATTGTCACACTGCAAGGGATCATTCCAGGAGCCTTAGATTGCAGCAGCATTGAGTTGGTGCACATCTCTCCAGTATCACTATCTGAACAAGTTGTGGCAGCTGTTCAGTAAGTGTTGGACAAATTTCAGGATGTTTTTGAGGCACCTTCAGAATTTCCACTTAGAAGGTTGTATGATCACAAGATACCTCTCATTCCAGGAGTTGTTCCTGTGTCTTCCAGACCATACAAATATGCATCAGCTCTCAAAGATGAATTGGAAAGGCAAGTCAATGACATGTTGAAGGCTGGGCTTATACAACCAAGTACTAGCCCATTTTCTTCAACTGTGTTGTTGGTCAAAAAGAAGGATGGATCCTGGAGGTTCTGTATAGATTATAGAGGCCTCAATGCCATGGCTGTTAAAGGCAAATTTCCATTACCGGTTATAGATGCGCTAATGGATGAGTTGGCTGGAGCAAGCTAGTTTTCTATGCAGGACGTAAGGCCCCACCAAATCTACCTGGCTAAAGGAGAAGAATACAAAACAGCCTTTCAGACACATTGTGGGCACTATGAGTTCTGAGTCATGGCTTTTGGATTGTGTGGAGCACCTAACACTTTTCAAGGGGCCATGAATGCTACATTGAGACCTTTACTCAGGAAGTGTGCCTTAGTGTTTTTTGATGATATATTGGTATATAGTAGCACCTTGGAGGATCATGTTTATCACCTGACACAAGTACTATCTCTCCTGCAGCATGATAAGTGGCAAGTAAAATTGTCCAAGTGTTCTTTTGCTCAGAGGCAAGTGGATTATCTGGGACATGTCATATCAGAACAAGGTGTTGCTACAAACCCAGCTAAGATTACTGCAATAGCTGAATGGCCATTTCCTGCAAATGTAAAGTAGTTAAGAAGTTTCTTGGGGCTAGCTAGGTACTACAGGAAATTTGTCAGACACTTTGGCATCATTTCAAAGCCTCTAACTGAACTTTTCAAGAAACAGGTGTATTTCTTGTGGACAGAGCAGCATGAGCAAGCCTTTATAGCACTGAAGTCAGCATTGATTGAGGCTTTAGTCCTAGCCTTGCCAGATTTTTCCAATAATTTCACACTAAAAACTGATGCTAGTGAGCTTGGGGTGGGGGTAGTTCTAATGCAACAAGGCCACCCAATTGCATTCATCAGCAAGGCTCTAGGTCCCAGAAGCAAGGGTTTATCCACTTATGAGAAAGAGTAGTTGGCCATCCTCATTCCAGTAGACCAATGGAGATCATACTTGCAGTTGGCTGAATTCACTATTGTAACTGATCAAGAAAGTCTAGTTCATCTGTCAGATCAAAGGCTAGACACCTATTGGCAACAGAAGTTGTTCCCCAAGTTAATTGGTATGTAGTACAAAATAATATATAGAAAAGGTACTGAAAACCGAGTTGCTGATGCGCTGTCCAGGCACCCTCCCCCCCTAAGCAGCTGATGGAAATCTCTACTTGCACACCTGTGTGGCTACAGTCTATGCAAGAAGGTTATCAGCAGGACCCCAAGACCCAACAAATATTGACAGCTTTGTTAGTCAAACCAGATGTTATCCCTCACTTCACCCTGGTGGAAGGAATACTCAGGTACAAAAACAAAGTGCGGGTCGGTGACAACTTGCCCTTACAACAACAAATCCTTGAGGCGGTGCACTCATCGACTGGAGGTGGCCATTCAGGGTTCCCAGTCACATACAGGAAGATGAAACAACTATTTGCTTGGCAGGGAATGAAAACAATAACTAAGGCTTTTGTGCAATCATGTACAACCTGCCAGCAAGCCAAGCCCAACAGGACCAAGTACCCAGGATTGCTATCACCATTACCTGTGCCTAAAGGAGCTTGGCATACAATATCCCTTGATTTCATTGAAGGGTTGCCTACTTCTGAGAAAGCCAACTGCATTTTGGTGATAGTGGATAAATTTTATAAGTATGCACATTTTGTGCCTCTTCACCATCCTTTTACTGCTGCTGTGGTGGCCCAATAATTTCTGCATCATGTGTACAAGCTTCATGGCATGTGAGTGATAATGATTTCAGACAGAGATGGTATCTTCACAAGTCAGCTCTAGCAAGAACTTTTCATACTGGCAAATGTCAAGCTGCAGATGAGCTCAGCATATCACCCCAAACGGATGGGCAAACAGAGTGAGTAAATCAATGTCTTGAAACCTTCCTGTGTTGCTTTGTGCATGCCTGTCCTAAGCATTCGATGAAATGACTTTCCTTGGCTGAATTTTGGTACAATACAAGCTATCACACATCCTTGGACAGGTCTCCATTTGAAGTGTTGTATGGGCACAAATCAAGATTCTTTGGACTGCAGACTGAGGATTCTTGCCAAGTTCTAGACTTGGAATCTTGGATGCAGGAGAGAGAGAGAGAGTTGATGCTCAAGTAAGAATGAAGTCTCAAGCTGACAAGCATAGATCTGAGGTCTCCTTCAAAGTGGGTGATAATGTTTTCTTGAAGCTGTAACCCTATGTACAATCATCACTTGCTCCCAGGGCTCATCAAAAACTGGCTTTCAAGTTCATTGGCCCTTTCACCATCCTGGCTAAGATTGGTTCAGAGGTTTATGAGCTTGCACTGCCTGAGGATTGCAGTATTCATCCGGCCTTTCATGTTTCCCAGCTTGAAAAGATGGTTAGTCCTTTTAAAATTGTTTCTGCCACTTTACTAGATGTTGTTGTTGCTTATCAGGTGCCTGAGCTCATTCTGGGGACTGGAATGGTACGCCGAGGAGATGCTGACATTGCACAGATTTTGGTGAAATGGTTCAATATGAGTGCTGAATTAGCTACTTGGGAAGACAAGGAGGCTTTGAAGCAGCAATTTCCATTTGCACATGCTTGGGGTCAAGCAGGTGCAGAAGGGAGGGGGGGATGTCAGCGCCCCTGCAGCGTCTGTGGCACTAAGGCACTCTGCTCGTGCACGCAAGGCAAATAGCAAATACGTTGGGCCGGAATGGGCTGCCTGAGGCACACGATGGAAAGCCCAAGGGAATCAGGACAACGCAAGGCAGCGGGAAGCTGGCAATGCGCACCGTGGTGTTATAAGTGACGCGCGATGAGAGAGAGATCATCATGACTATTGTAACAAACTTTCTGTTCCAATTAAGAACTCCCTCGCTGTACTTGCTCCAATCCTCTTCCCTCTGGTCTTCGACTCCCTTCCCCTGCCATTACCCTATCACATTCACACGGAGAAATGAGGGAGGATGAAGAATGACCGAAGGGGCAGATTTATAGGGGTATGTACAGCCCTGATTCTTGACCTGTCTCATAAGCCGTCTCTAGGGAGAAAAGTGTAAAAAATACAAGAGACCGTCTCTTCACAAAGAGACCGACTCTTCGTAACTTTCTATGCACATTGTGTCCTGGCTGCAATTACTATGAGACTAATTCAAGTGACAGTCCATTGTATAGTGTAGTTTCTTAGCCGTCTCTTGTACTTGGAGAACCGTTTCATTGACTCAAGGTTGTACATGCCCTAAGGCTAGGGACAATGGTTTGTGGTTTTCAAGGTGGGCGGGCGCGGCTGATTTCTGATTCAGCCTTTTTTTCAAGAATTCGAAGTGTGAAAGATTGCCTGTCACACTCCAAACTCGGAGGCATGTGTTAATGCCATATTTTGCCAAGCCCAGGTTTGGTCTGAGGTGTAATGAATGACATGTGGTGGATGTATTTTAATAATTTTTTGTTTATTAGTCAGTAGGAATTCGGAATTGTATAAGTGTCCTGTAATTTAGAGATAGGATTAGTTTAAGTCTCCATATAATGCGTGTGCAGCTTAGGATCATGATAGAATCCGACTCCAAGTTCTGTATCGTGTCAGGATCAGACTGATAGGATTCTGGGGCATATAAATATGCGTCCTTGGCTATTGTAAAGAAGATATCTCTCGATCAATCAGCACAATTTTCTCGGTTGCATCACCAACCTTAGTAATAAGGAGAACTCGGCGAGTTCCTCACCTAGAGCAAGCTGCATCTGTTCGATCTCGGGGAAAGGTGAGGAACTCACCACCCATCGGTGAATCAGCAAAATCGACTAAGGCTGCAACGGTTTGGTCGATTTCTTAGTATTTATTGGCGATTTCACTAGTTATCTGTTGTGTCAGTTTGTCTAACGATTGTTTTGAAGCACTTAGCATATAGTGTCTCGGTTAGGTTATCAAGCTTAGTTTGCCAATTGCAATAGTGGATTGAACTTTTGTAACAAGTCACTTGCAACTATTTTGGCCGATTGCTTAGATTTATTTTGGTTTCTTCTGTGTGCAAGACTGTCTCGGTTAAGTTTGACCTTTTGCATCCTTTTGAAATCAAATTAGATCAATTCAGCTTGTCAGACCCATTTCAAGTTCTGTTAGAGTGTCTAGCCGATATCCTTATCACCGAAAATACTAGAATCGGCTAATTAATTTTACTGTTTCATATTACTGATAAATGGGCCGAGTTTCTTTTACCGATCATCTTACCAAGAAGTATATTTGAGATTAAAATTAGCCAATTTGATTTCATCTACTACTTTAAGGATCAGCTACAAATTGTTTATTACTCATTCAATTTCATTGAGCTTTCAGTGAGCCGATTGTAATCTCTTATTATTTTTGTGATTGGTAGCACTTGCTATTTCGTCCCCATCGGTCATCGGCCGGACTCCATCTTTTGGGGGGTTGATCAGCTATTGAATTTAATGTTTCACCTTGTTACTTACAGGATCAAACTAACTAGCAGGCCCTGAACCTTAATTTTAGGACCTGCACTGGAGTTAAGTAGATCTCCCAGGCCTGTAGTGTGACCAAGGGAGTTTTATACCCGACAGCTTGCTTGGACCGCAAAGCTTCCCCTTTCACCAACATATGCCCCTATATATAGAGATATCATATCAGAAGAGAGACAGACAAGAAAATTTGAGGTTTCAACCCAAAACTCAATGAGAGGGCCGTGGTGGGAGCCTGGAGGAGCGCTTCAGCGATGATGCAACAAGATCAAAAACCAACGGTGAAGCCCTGGTTCAGAGCTGATCATCATCACCTAACTTCTAGGAAGACCTTTGGGTCACCCTTCTAGATGATCTCCTTGCGAGGTTAGTCGTCTAGGGTTCAAGGGTGTCGATGATCCCATCAGCGAGATGTGTACAACCAGAATTATGGATCATTGCATGTAAGCTTTACATTCTAAGTTAGTATATCTATCTTCTCATTCATAGTGATCTCGTTACCTCCGTACTCCATTCTACCTCTACTTTGGTGTGCTTAGATTTAGATCTAATGAAGCTGGTTAAATGCAAGTGCTAGGGTTAGCCTTGGTGGCTATTCCTAGTGCAGATCAACGAAGTTTCTGTAGCATATTGATCCCAAGAGAAATTGTGACCTCGTCATGCGATTTTGTGATAAGTAGAGAGCCCAAGAGCATTGTCGAGACATGCGACAGCCGGTCTACAGAGCGAATGGGGTACCACGTAAGCAAGGAGGGTGTCGATAAGTAGTTAACAGAGGGGATCATGATTGCATATCATTAGAACGAGAGAACCCTTGGTGCATACATGAGCCGTAACAGGGCCACTGACTCGACATACATAGGGCACCCGGAAAGTTGGGAGGCAATGGGAAGGGAACATATTTAAAGATGCTTATGATGAGAATGATAGACTGGATAGCTTAGCCTTGATTAGGGTGATGACATGGTTACAACTTCTTTGCTACCTTTGATTCATCTATCTATCCCTAACCGTACTTGACTTAACCGTAGAATAGATCTAGCATAGGTTGACTCTTAATTATCACCTTACAACACCCTTCAGGAAAACCCTAGACTGGATCTAGCTCAATCTTTTGTGACTCATTAGCAATCGTCTGTCGATCCTTGCGTTTCAAAAATTATGCCTAGGACTATACTCCCAGGGAAAAGCTACAGCTGACACCATGCACTTGTGGAATATAAATCAAGGGTATAAGCATGAACAAACTATAACCCTCCCTCCTAGACTATATTTCAAGGGGCGGGACACCCCCTACAATCATCCAATCCCATAGCAATAGCTCAGGGCAATGCACATTGCATCTTGTACTTTAGCACAGGAATACAATAGCCACCAAAGCAGGATAAAGAGTATTACGCCACTCAGCGACCTGAACCTATCCACATCATGTGTCTCTGTCTCGTGTGCTACTATCTTGCAATCCGCTCAACGACTCTACATTTAAACCTTATTGTCGGTTTCAAACCATGACACTCTCTCCCAGACCAGAAGTAGGGGGTGGCCGATAGCAAGGGCTCATTCTTCTCTGGGTCCATCAGATAAAGACCGACACAGTGAGCTATATCTAAGTTTTCCCACTTGGCTGATTTGGCAGCTACTACTCTCAAGTACTAGTTTCTCCCTCCAGGAACGACTGATGACCATGATCTAAAAGAGTTATTCCAATCGGCCAAACCTAGATTGGCATTCTTAAAGGGAATCCTTTTGCTCTTGACATTAATGAAATCGATGGGGTCCTCACTACCCATTGGCCCCAAATAACAACAAATGGGGTTCGAAGCAGCACGGATAAGGATCTGGCTATGGAGCTCCTAATGAAAATGCAAAAAAATGGCAAGGAAAATGTTCAGAATAGAGAAAAAGGAACTGCAAAGTAGAGCAAATCAAGAGCCAAAAAATGAAGATAAGGGAAGAGGAAAATAGGCACGTTGTTTTAGGACACCATTGCTGGAGCTCGAGTGGTTCAGGTGCTAGTGATGAGTGTGACAGAACCACCTCAGAAATATGGGGTCCGTCTTTCAGGATCCAGATCGGGTGATTCTCGACGAAGCGAGAGTGCATCAAACACACATACGAAGCATACAAAACCAGAATTTCATTGAAATTTACTTATTATACTTTAGTTTAAAGATTACAAGGTTAAGAAGCAGAAGGTGCTTCAAAAGATATAACATATTTATGGAAGCGTTCAACTTGACGATGTAAGAGTATTCACCTCGTCCTAGAGGTAAAACCTTCTTTGACAACTCTACGCCTGCAATGGGCCTTAGTATGAAATCAAGCACTTAGTAGCCTAGACTTCCCACTGACAGCCTCAACAGCATCACCGGGAGAGGGAGAGAAACCTACACACAAAAGGTTACAAAGCAAAGCTTGAGCGACTACACTCAGCAAGACTGGCCCGTCGTGACCAAGCCAGACTTCTAGACATGTAAAAGCTTCAAGTGATAAAGACATATAAGCCTATAACAGTTATGTTTAAGCACTTTTAAGCAAGTTTTAGCCATGTTTAAGTAGTTATCACCATAGGTTTGCACCAACACTAAACATGCAAGTGTAATCAAACAATTTTGATATATTGGTCATCTCATCGACTACCAAGTAGTTGACATCCATCTCAAGATATAAGTATAACATTATGAAAGTAGAATTACTACTGAATGACTGCAACAAGCAAGAATCACTCATGTTCAAGAGTGTCGCAGAGACTGGATCCACTTCCTTGCAAGGGTAACCACCTAATGACATGACACTCGAGAGTCACGAAGACAGCACGAGTAGCCACAGTTCACGATGCATTTAAAGAGTTGGGCTGGGTCCTACCACACCCTAGTACCATCTTCCATGCGACAACCAAGACGGGCAATCTGTGGGTGGCCCGAACACTATCACATTATACATCTATTAAGTGAGGTAAGATATTGTCCAACTCGGTGACACACAACGCTACTAAGTTTGTAGGACCCCATAAATCCCATATGCGTCAGTACATAATCGAACTTGCTGACCTGGGCTAGACGATCGGCCCTTAATCGACTCAGGCGGGAGCTACCACCTTCGGAGCTCTGAATTTATGAATCAGACCTATCCCCGACCTTCCCATCAGGTATTCTCCACTTTCCCCAAGTTGCCCCACCCAGTCTCATATTAAACCATTCTATCAACTATTCAAGTTGTCAAATCATTCCAATCACAAACCAGGGTATAAAAAGCCCTAATCCTGCAAGTGGAATCTACCACCCAACTTCTACCGGAGTTCTATCCGCTAAGCATAGCACTACTAACGGATTTTCCACCACAGTAGTATCAAAGTGATATACAAAGGGTAGTAATGCGTTCTAGGGTTTCATTCAACTCCTATAATATAACTGAACAAGTCAATAATAACTTAAAGA
>VSTD030001768.1:0-12625 GCA_008808055.3 Sporobolus alterniflorus | reverse complement strand
TAGTGACCACTTATTTTTGTGCAGCCGGAAGCTGACGATGGCCCCCAGGGCGATGATGCTGGAGGGGATACTGGTGAAGATAGATGAGTTGCCCAAACAGAGACGTCTATCGTGAGGACTACTGGAGGAGCTGGTAGAGACACCTAAGCGGAGGCGCCTACAGCGGAGGTGGTTGCGGTCGATCCAACCGAGACTTTTGTCGAAGCTGCGATCCCTCACTAACCAAAGGTGTGAGCATGTAGATGTAAGAGTGTAGTTGGGTGGTTGACGAATTTTGAGAACCGTTGAGAGTATTCTAGGAAATGTCTCTCGTGAACAGAGCTTGCTGCCATCCGTTGTAAGAACGAATGAGAATCTGAGGCTGACAGCTAAAAGAGCTGTGGTGGGCGATGCTACTGGACCATCAACCGCTCCACTGGGGGGTCGTGGCAGCGGCTCCGCAAAGAACAAAGCCGCACGGATTTTGTCTGCCACCCCTGGAGCTATTTCACCTCACATGCAGAGATCGTTTGTTGATAGGCACTATTCACCTTCAATCGGTATGAATCGAAATGAATAGGATATTATTTTGGAGGAGCTTACCCGCATGGGGTATATTGTAAAGAAAGAACATGAGAGTGATGGTGGTGAATGATAGAATTGTGTTTTTCATTATTGTTCTTGTGTGCTGTGATTTGTTTTGGAATATCACCTTCATGTGATTTCATTCTGAGATGTCGCCTTCGTACGATTATGCTTTGGGATATCACCTTTGTGCGATTTCATTCTGAGGTGTTGCATTCGTGCGATTTTGCTTTGAGATATCGCCTTTGTGCGATTTCATTCTGAGGCGTTGCCTTCGAGTCGAAAAACATTATGCTACGTTTGGGGGGTTTTACCGGTCCTACCGAGTTTTTTATTTTGCGTGAGGTACTAGCCTCGGGAGGAATTTGTTAGAGGTCGTTGAAACCTTTGCTTGCATTGTGAATTATGTATATATTAAAAAATTGCCAGAGAAGAGATGTTACATAGCGGCAGACCGCTATGTGACACCTCTTTCTGGTGCACTGAGGTTGTGCGGCTGTGGCTATTTGAGCAAGTGTGATGCTGCTCGATTGGCGATGTGGTACTAAATTTTGTGTATACGCACTGTTGTGCTCCTGAGCATCCCCTTGGTGCCTTTTTCATTGGAGGTCGTTTAGCAGAGCCTCTTACATTTTAGGGGTGCCTCTTTTTCATCGGAGGTCTTTTTTGTGGAGCCCCTTGCATTTTAGGGGCGCATCTTTTTTCATCAAAGGTCTTTTTTGCGGAGCCCCTTGTGTTTTAAGGGTATCTCTTTTTTCATCTGAGGTCTTTTTTGTGGAGCCCCTATGTTTTAGGGGTGCCTTTTTTTATCGAAGGTATTTTTTAGCCAATGAGTGAGGGGCCTAAGAGCACGCCTTCGCTCATGGCTTTACCACCTGGCGTAGAAACGCCTATCAAATATGAAGCTAACCTTGTTAGCCATTTCAACACGGTAATCACATATGTTTTGGGGAACAAAGTTTTTATTGCTTCTTTGGGGTACATAGTTGTCGCCTCGTTAAAAACCTCACGTCCTTGCAGGCTTCCCCTATGACGAAAAGAATACAGGCCCTAAAAATCAAAAGGCTACTACTATTATGAAGGCTCATTTATAGTTCATGAGACCTCCATTTACAATTTTGATTTAAATGAAAAAATGATGAAGGTTCTCCACATTCCAGGAGTGCTCCAGAACTCTGCATTGGGGGTCTGATAAACGATATGTGCCAGGTCGCGTCTTTTCTGTTACGATGTATGGTCCAATCCACTTGGCCTTGAACTTGCTGGTGCTCTCGGTGCGGGGGCTTTGCAACAGTACCAAGTTGCCCACATCGAATTCTCACAATTTGACCTTTGGGTCTCTCCATGCCCTTATCTCTTCCTGGTATTTCTGCTAGTTTGCCACAGCTTTGAGCCTGTCCGATTCCAGCAGGTCCTTTTCTTCAGCTTCGCTTAGGCACGCTGGGCTTGCTGTTATGGTTCGTAAGCTTCGATGTTTCACCTCCTCTTGAAGGACTGTCTCCATGCCCTACATTAGCCGGAGCAGCGTATAGTTTGTTGCTCTACACATTGTAGTGTTATGGCTCCATACTGCTTGTGGCACGACCTCCGCTCATTTTCCTTTCTTTTCACCCTCGAGAATTTTTTTATTGATTAAAATATTAGGCCATTAGCCCTTTCCACTCCTTCGTTGGTCTGGGGGTGACATGAAGGCAACCTTCATTCCAATCTACTGGCAGAAATCCTTGAACATTGCATTGTCAAAATATTTTGCGTTGTCGACCGTGATGTGCCTTGGGACACCGTAGCGACAAATGATGTTTTGCCAAACGAATTTTCTGATTGATGCGGAGCTTACATAGAGGATTCGCCTCTACCCATTTTGTGAAGTATTCAACTGCCATAACGGTGAAGGTGTAATTGCCCTGTGCAGGGGTTAACTTGCTGACAATGTCAATGCCCCACCATTGAAGGGGCCACGATGAGGTGATTAGCTGCACCGGCTATGTTGGGGCCTTCATCTTGCGTGAGAACTTTTGATAGGCTTCGCACGTGGAGACGAGTTTCGTTGCATCATCGATTACTGTTGGCCAATAAAAACCCTGCTGGAGGACCTTGGCAGCTAAGGTTTGGCACTTATGTGGCCTCCGCAAGCTCCTACATGAATCTCCGACAGTATCTCTTGACCTTTGGCCTTACTGACACACCGAAGGAGGGGCCTTGAGATGGAGGTCTTGTACAAATCATTATCAACTATCTGGTATGACCTTGCTCTCTGCTGCATTCTTGTATGTTCGATGATGTTATATGTCTCGTAATAATGATGAAGATATGCCATTATCGGTGCACGCCAGTCCTTGCCCTGTATCAAATTGATCATCCTGGGCTCCGGCTCAACTGTCTTGATGGATGCATCTGATATCACTTGGAGAAATACATCAGCTGGAAGTGGTGTGTTATGAGCTGCAGCTTCCACCAATTCGCCAGCTTTGGCATTTTTGGCTCGCTCAATGTATTATACGGTGAAACCCTTGAAATAGCTCTCCATCCTTCTGACGAGGGCCAGATATCTTTTGAGGGTGGGTTCCCTGGTAATGCACTCTTTCTCAATCCGCCCAGCGACCACTTTTGAGTCTGTGTGAAGGATACACCTTTGGACCCCCAATGGCTTTTAACTTGCGAAGCCCTAGCAATATGGCCTTGTATTCTACTATGTTGTTGGTGCACTTGTCTGCTTCATTGTTGAACTGTAACCTTGCTACATAGCGCAACTTGATTCCCAAAGGTGAAATTAGTATGTCTACTGCTTTGGCCCTTGCTATTCCCCAAGCTCCATCACAGTAAATCAGCCACGGTGATTCGGGTACTACACCCTCTGTTACGGAGCTGGGCTCCATCCATTATGCTACAAAATCGGCTAATACTTGCGACTTTATTGCGCTACGCTTTTCAAAGTCAACGACATGCTCTGAAAGTTCCATTGCCCATTTACTGATTCTGCAGAGCTATCCCTATTGTCGAATATTTCATTCAGCAGCTGATTGGTTAAGACTTTGATTGTGTGTGCTTTGAAATAATGCTAGAGCGTCCTCACGCTCATGATGACTATGTAACAAATTTTTTCTATCTCAGAATAGAATTTCTTATATCCGGTGACTGTTGAATGCGTTGCTGAGACATTTAGGATGAGAGGATGCCCCTGTTCTGGACTTGACAGTGTTGGCAGGTGTTCAAGGTAACTCTTTAAATCATCAAAGGCCTTTTGCTGCTCTACTCCCCAGTCAGCTTTGCCGGAGCCCCTGAGCACAACAAAGAATGGGAGGTTGCGCTCTGCTAACTTTAATATGAACCGGTTCAGTGATGTTATTCGACCTGTGAGCTTCTAAATATCTTTCATGTTCTGTGGAGGTTCCATTTGAGCGAGAGCCCTAATTTTGTCGGGGTTCGCCTCGATGCCTTTTGTTGAAACTAAGCAGACGAGGACCTTTCCCTTTATGATCCTGAATATACACTTCTCTGGGTTGAGCTTGAGCCTTGCTTCAAGCATATTTGCGAAGGTCTCTGCCAGATCGGAGATGTAAGTTTCCTCCTTTTTGCTAGCTAGAACTATGTCATTGACGTAGGACAAGATGTTTCTACTGACTTGATCCTTTAGAGCTGCCTTTGTCATTTTGCAGAATGTTGGCTCGGTGTTGCGCAGACCTTTGGGCATTCTAAGATAGCAAAAGGTGCCGAAGGGGGTGATGATGGTGGTCTTCTCTTCGTCTTCTTTGCAAAGCCATATTTGATGGTACCTAGAGAAGCAATCCAACAATGCCATCATCTCGCAGCCCACAGTGGAATCGACGATTTTGTCAATTCTCGTGAGGGAAAAGTCATCTTTTGGACAACACTTGTTTAAGTCTGTAAAATTCATGCACATCCACCATTTACCGTTCTTCTTCCTTACCATCACAACATTCACCAGCCACTGAGGGTAGGTCACCCCCCAGACGAAACCTGCATCTAGCAGTCTTTGGACCTCGGCCTTCGCTGCTTCTACATTCTCCTCTGACATTTTGCGGAGCTTCTGCTTCTTAGGTCTTGCACTTGGGCTAACTTGCAGTTGATGCTCAATAACGTCTCTGCTAACCCCCACTAGATCAAAGGTTGACCATGCGAAGGCATCATTGTTTTTGTCAAGGAATGCTAATAGCCCCACTTGTTCTTGCTAGCTTGCTTCCATGCCGATGCATACGGTTTTGTCGGGGACTCTTTGGTCTAGCAGTACTTTCTTGAACTCACCTTCGGCTTCTATGGCTTTCTTGCGTTCTACAGGAGCTTCTACTTTGTGCTGACCGGTGGAGGTATTGTGCTGCTCTGGTTCTTCTCGCAGGAAATGTACATTTTTGTGGCCTCGCGTGAAACCCCTCTCGATGTTTCTGGGTTCTTGCTGACTACCAAAAATGAATATAACTCCAAAGGTTGCTGATATCTTAAGGTAGAGGTAACCCGAGTGTAAGGCCGCCTCGAACGTGTTTAAGAGGCCTCTTCCGAAGATGGCATTATAGGGGTAGAGCATGTCGATGATGTCAAAGGTTACGAATTCGGTGCGAGGGTTCTTGGGGGTGCCAAAAGACATTGGTAGATGACACCGATGGCTCGATTCATTTCCCACCGAAGCCATAGAAGGGCTTCATTGATTCTTGGAGTTGCTTTCGATCGAAACCCATTTTGTCGAAGGCTGCTAGGAAAAGGATTTCAGCCTAGCTGCCATTATCGATGAGGATTTTGGTGACATCCCATCTGTCGATGTGGATGGTAATCATGGCATCTATGTGGAGGAATGAGGCTAGTTTTACATCTTAGGATGAGAAGGTTGTGGGCATGTGGGACCATTTGGTTTGGGTGACCCGACCTTTGACGGTGACGTGATTGACCTACCTGTAGTAATCACAATGCTGTCTCTTGGTATTGAAGTCGGTATTAGCACCTCTAGTGATTGTGAGGAATGTGTCATGGGTGGGGAAAGCTTTATTTTGTTGCTGGTGTTTTTGGATTTGTGGTGGAGGTGGAGGTGGTGGGTTGGATTCGGGTTTGATTTGAGGGTTGGTGTTGTTTTGAGTTGGGTAAGTGATTTGCGAAACTGCTAACGGGTATGTTATCTGTGGAGCTGGGGGAGGGTATGCTATTTGTGGAGCTGGCGAAGGTTGAGGGTGGTTGGTTGTGGTGTAATGGTAGGATTGATAGTATGCCGGAGGTTGGGTTCGGTTGTTTTGATAAGCTTGTGGTGGAAAAGGTGAATGATAGGATGGGGTGTATTATTGGTGGTGAGGAGCCCATTGCATGGTGTGATTGACCTCTCGTGGTGCGGATTGCTGCAAAGGCCGGGTGGAAGCTTGCTCCATTTTTCTTTTTTACTCGAGAAAAATGGGGCAATCTTTGGTGCGATAGTTGATTTCGCTACCATGGTACATGCAGTACGGAGGTTTGAGCGTGTAAGGGCCTCGGTCGTGACCTTGACTACGATTTGGTGCTCTGCCTCTTTGTCTGCGCTACGTGAATCTTGATCAGAAGTTCTCAGGTATCTTTCTTGCCAGGGTGTTCTGAAATCCTTCTCCCTATTTTTTGGTGGTCTACAGTCATCAGAATCGATGTTGTGTACTGGTTTGGGGTAGCTTCACTGATTTTTGTTGTGGCGAGGTCTTGGAGCTTCATCGGGCTTTGACACTTTCCTCTGCTACTTGAGCTTATGAAAATGTTGAACTTCAGATTTCCTGAATTTTGTGAACTGTTCATAGAGCTCCGACACTATTTTGGGCCACTCCTTGATGAGATGACTGTGCAGGGGCCCTGTGCGCAAGGGTTTGATAGCCTGAGCAATGACTTGATCATCTGATACTTTTGGAGCCTAAGACTTCGGCTGCAAGAACCTTCGGTACAAATTAGGGAGCATCTCTTTTTCTTTTTGAGCACAGGACATAAAATCTTCTTTTGTGTCAAGCTCTGCTTGAAACCCCTGGAAGTTGAGCAGGAATTTTTCTTTGAGTTGCTGCCAAGAATGAATGCATCCTGGCGGGAGCCTAGAGTACCAGTTTGCTGCAGCGTCTTCAAGAGAGATGATGAGAAGTTTGATGAGGGTAGCTTCGTCCCCTCCGGCTGAGGCTATGACAACTTCGTAGCACATGAGGAATTTGTGAAGGTTGGTATTTCTGTGATATTTGGGCGAGGGTGCAGCTTGGTAGTGGGAAGGCCATGGTGCAAGTGGTGAATGGTCGGCGAGTGGGCTCTTGGGATCTATAGTGTTGAGTTGTGGCGAGGGTGGCTGGAAGTTACGTGGTGGTGATGGTGGTTGATGATGATAAATGGTGTTGAATAGCGGAGGTGGTGGAGGGATGTGATTGTGTGGTGGGGGTGGGTTGGCGTTGGGTTGATGCTGCCATTGGCCCAATGGTGGTTCTTGCCTTTGCTCTTGTTGGCAAAGGATGTCGATGGTGTACCGTAATTCTATGAGTCTTGCCTGCTCTCTGTTTATGTGTGGCATGCGAGCTTCGGCATGTTGCGCGATCGCTTGCCTTCTCATGATAGATTCCTGTTCTTGCCGGAGCCTCTCTATCTCTTGTTGAACCCTGATCGGCTCCTCCTCTGCCATGGCTTCGTCTTCTTTAGCTTCCTCATCCCAATCTTGCATTTGGATTTGATCCAACTCAGCTTTGGCTTGGGTGACTTGTATTGGCGAAGGTTCCCTCGAGGGTGATTGGTGTGGAGCACCTCCATTGGTTTGGGTGGAGCTAGTTCCTCTGCCGTTCTGGCTGAAGCCTGCTGTGGTGGTGGACATGCTGACTTGTTGTAGCTGGATTTCTAGGATGTTGTTGAAGGTTGGGTGTTCTATGGCTTCAACGATGATGGGGAGGGCTTGAGTGGGTGGTTGATGAAAATGGATTTGGTTTTGGTCAGAGGTTTGGGGTAAGCCTTCATCTGGGGGAGACGTTGACTGGTTTGTCTTGGTGGCATCGCAAGAGTTGTCTTTGGGCTTAAAACACGGTGGGCATCAAATGTTGGGACCATATAGCCGAGGAGGCTATCAGTCCCCAGACACGGAGGTACAGAGATACGAAGGTCAGGGAGAGCGAACGAGAGTAGTAAATACTAACAATCACTGCTCCCCAGGTGTCCCATCAATGAGCACCTGGTGGCCTATTTATAGGGGTAGTTACATATAGTCATTACATTGTCTGTAATGCCCCAATTTACCTACCGTAGCCTATCGCTAGCCAGCCATGGGGTTATTACGATCCTTTAGAATTTACAATTATTTGTGTCCTATGAATGACGGTGCGACACATGTCAACTACTCCGCGAGCTTTGGCAACGGAGGCCTCTGGCGTATCAACGACCCTCGACGCGATCTTTCATTGCCATGAGGCCTCCGATGCAGTGATGACTCTCGGGGTGATCCCCCGTCGCCTCGAGGGACATTCGCTTGGTCGGCCTTAGCTTTGGCTCCGATGAAGCCGAAGCTCCGCCGTGTAGTCAACGTCTCCTGCGAAACATGCAAAGGTATATCACATATTTCAATTAGAGCAAAGGTTCATTCAGGTTAGCCTAAGAGGGTGATGCCCCAACCCAGGAATCTCTGTGGCCCCCGCCCGAAACCCCAATAGGTGAAGCTAGAGTCTGTCTCTTCCTTGAAAAGCGTCTCCAAATCTTGGGGACAATGGCGCTTCAGCTTATGGACGATCTTCATTGCCTCCTCATACTTCCCCTGCCAGAATTCCACTTCCTCAACAGCGGAGTCCAGTTCCTTGGCAAGCTTTAAGTTCCTTGAGTCAGGTACAGGATCCACATGGATGTAGGTAGATCCACTAGCTCATTGGGGAAAGTGGGCAAACTTGTTTCCATCCAAGAGTTGGCGATGATGCAAACGAGTGACCATGTAAGCTTGGCAGGTAGCATCGTGAATTCCAACGTAGAAGGTGTGTCTTGGAGCAATGGCTACATGAATCTTCTCGACCTCAAAATTTCCTCTAAGGGGCTTGGGGTGAAGATGTAGGGTTTGACACGCCACACGGGTTTGGAGCCTTCATACGTCACTTGCATCCCATAATACTCCAATTGCTTCTCGTATCCTAGTTCTTGTAGCATCTTCCAGAGCATCTTGGGAATCTTGCCAGCATTACTTCCATCAAGCTAGAACTTACGAACATCCCAATATGGAAGATGAATCCTTAATGTGCTCGCTTCTCCTTCTTGCTCCATCTCCGGTGCAATCGGGGTATGCACTATCGCATGTGCTGACAGAAAATCACCACTGGTGCGATGGAAAACGGTATTTATGTGTGCCATCTAGAAAGGATTGGAAAGATTAGGAAAAAAGAAGAATGGTTGCATGACCAAAACAGAGGTGCTAAAAGGAGCAAGATAGCAACCAAGATAAGAAGTAGACTAGATGTTTTGAAGACGGGTAGAGTAAAAATAGTTTTGGTTGTAAAATAACCTTTAAAATATGACTCTTCTATCTAGGCTAGAGTTCCTATGGTCGACACGACTCTGATGCCACTCTATCACACCTAGTTTTAAGGCTAAGTCAAATGCTCATATTATGTGTGCCTAGGAATAAAATTTCCACACATACCGCACAGAAACTGGATGCAGAACAACCAATATCACTATATAATATATTTATTACACAAATAATGTCTTTAACTAAAGACTAAGTCAAACACTCTCAAAATCGGCCGCTGCCAAACCCTAGCGACCCGATGCTATATAAGGTCACAGCCCGCGGACCCCAAACCATAAAACAATTTTTCTCCTCCTAGTCCCACCTCCTGTCGCACTCACACAGGCGCACAGGCGCGCCGCCGCATTGAGACCTCAAAACCCCCTTGACTCCACTACCGTGCTGAGACCTCGACTCCCCCTTGACTCCACCACCAAGTTGCGTCGTGCCAGGTTCTCGACTCCACCGACCACCGCCAACTAGGACCATGCTCCGTCGCCGGCGATCGCAAGATTTGTCCTTCACCGAACCGCACCAGATCCTCGACTCCTCCATCTGTCACGCCGACTTCTCTGACTGAGACCTTGACTCCTCCATTCTTCGTGTCAACTTCTCCGACCAGGACCTTGACTCCACCATTGCGCCGACCGGGACCTTGACTCCTCCGCTGATTGTGAGTTCTGTCCTCCGTCGAGCTGCGCCACGCCAGGTCCTCGACTCCTCTGCCACCCCACGAGATGAGTTCAGGGTCGACTCCGGTTGTAGACCCTATTGATGTTGTAGCCGACGCAGATGCAGCACCGCTTGGGGCTTCTACTTCTTCCCCGGTTGATGCTGACACAAGTCCGACAATGAGCACCGTTAAGACCGTGAGGACAAGGGCCCGGGCCAGCCGCTCTGATGTGTGGCAGGACATGGAGGAGGTGAAGAAGGTCATCGTAGGTAAGGAGGTAAGGTGCGGTGACATTTGCAATTACTCCAAAACTCACTTGTCTGCTCCTTCTACTGGTGGTACTGGCCATCTTCACCATCATATTAGATCATGCAAGAGGTGAGCCATTACTGGCAGATGATCACTGGTATGTTGTTGAAGACATGTTGAAGTTTTTAGGGCTATTCTACATATCTACTATTTCACTTTCTAGTGTTTACTACCCAACATATCCTTTAATGATGCATGCTATTATTGATATTGCTGATCATTTGAATCAGTTTGAGAATGATGACAAGCTTAGGGAGGTTCTTGTTCCGATGAAAACTAAGTTTATCAAATATTGGGGTAACATTCCTCTCCTGTACTCTTATGCATTCATATTGGATCCTAGAGCTAAGTTGAATGGTTTCAGTAAAGCACTTCAGGTTATGTCTAGAATTCTTAGTAGAGATTACTCTGCTTATCACAAGAATGTGAAAATTGAGTTAGTTCTTTTGTTTTTCAATTATTAGTTTAAGTATGGTGGAGTCAGGTTATAGAGGCCACCACAACCTAACCATGGAGGAGGTAAGAAGGTATGTTCATGGAATAGATTATTTGGAACTGATCCTGCATCTGCATCTACATCTGCATTATCTGTGGGTTCTGAGTTAACAACATATTTAGATAGTGATCATGTTAGTCAGTTTGATGATTCCTTTAGCATTCTTTCCTAGTGGCATGATCACAAAAGAACGTATCCTATTTTATCTATTTTAGCTACAGATATTATGATTGTTCATGTATCCACTATCTCTTCAAAGTCTGGTTTTCTTTGTGTGGCAGGGAAATCGAGGAACATCGATGAAGCTTAACATCTGAACATATTGAGATGTTGTCCCTACTCAAAGATTGGGAACAAGGCGACACTCGACAACAACACAACATGGAGGACAAGGAGCTAGAAGAGAAGATGGACAACCTCTACCTTGATGGATATGGACCTAGATCTGATGGACCTAATGGTGCTCCTGCTGGAGCTCAAACTTATACTTGTGTGACTATATGGTTGTATCTGTATTCTATATGACTTAATGCATGTATGAGTTTGACTATTTGAGACATTCAGATCACCAAAAGAGATGGTTGTACTCTTTTTTCCGATAGGGTTTTATCCTCAAAGGGGTTTTACCTATAGGTTTTTAATGAGGCAACCTTGTAAAAACATCTCTTATATATGATTCTATACATATGTCGATATGTGAACTTGTCTGAAGTGTTTAGGCCTATATATATACTCTGTTCTATAATCTATCTTGAATCTGGAGTTTTTAGATATGTGAACTTGTCTGAAGTTTCAAATTAACTATTATGAAGTCCTAAAATTGATTCATGCTTTCATTATTACAGAGATTGTCATCAGCAGCGGTTCTAAAATACCAACAGAAGCAGTTTTAGGACCGTTGTTGATAATTTCCACTTATCAGCAACGGTTCTATAATAAGAACCGATATTGATACTCCCTCTAGGAGATTGCATACATGAGTATTAGTAACGGTTTTCACACTAGAACCGCTACAGATACTCCATCCCGAAATAAGACTTTCACATTTCTATTCTAAATCATTTAGGCATTCATATATATCAGTATTCATCCATTCATACAAGCACATATACACCAATATATAAACATAAACATATATATACACCAAAAGTCATCATTCATCAAGTTCTCATGCATATAATTTACAGCATACAATAAGTTCATGCATTATATGCATATCAAGTTCAACACAAACAAGATCACATAAACCCAACAAATATTTACAGCTTCAAATCATTCAACAAAAGATATGAGCTAGCAGGAGGAGGGAGGGGCCTTAGACCATCCTTGGAGGACTACTTCCTCCAAGTCTAGACATCCTTAGAGCTTTGGCCCTCATCGGATGTCGGCGCCACCACCATCACCTTCCTCCGGGCCTCCTCCTACACCTTCTTTTGGGCCTCCTCCTTTTTCCTTTTAGCATTGATATGATGAGTCAATGTGGCGTTGTCCTTCTTCACCTACTGAAGCTCTTTCTCGATGGAAGATAATTTGTTTTCTAACCTTTAAATCTGAAAATGAGCGTATACATTTAGTAATTATACTAAACAATTGAAACCTAGAAGCAGTGTTCATATGAGCTGACCTCTCTGACTTGAGGGCATTCGTCGTTGTAGCCCAAGGAGGTCGAGGAGGAGTCACCCAGACATGTTCGAGGAGGAGGAGGCACCTCCCACATCTCCACACTCGAGTCATCAGATGAAGGAGGAGGAGCGGTGTGGTGGCGGCTAGAGCCTCCCACCTCCTGGTGGCACAAGGGAGGAGGGCGCGGTGCGGCTCGAGGGAGAAGCGAACCTCCCGTAGCGGTCTCGAGCTTGCCTCTTCGTGAGCTCTGAATGCTTGCTAACCATCGCTGACTTAATGTTGAAAAAACAGCAATTACAAGTAATCAAAGCTATTACAAGATAATCAAAGCATAAAAGTGTAATTATAAGATAATCAAAGCAATTACAAAATAATCAAAGCATAAACAAGATATCACTGGCAAAACAATTACATAATAATATGATACGGTGGCTGTAGATGGAAAATCCAAGCATACACAAGTAATCAAAGCAATTACAAAATAATATCATAGGGTGGA
>VSTD030001767.1:0-12625 GCA_008808055.3 Sporobolus alterniflorus | reverse complement strand
AACATAAATGCATAAATCAACTATAACCTAATGATAGTTATAAAGCAAAAACCCTAATGGTGCGATATGCACCGGTTCTTTCCTTTGCTTAGGAACAATGTTAAATTTCTTATGCTTCACGAATGTTGACCCCCAACGCTCTGAGTTGACTCTTCTGGATCGACATTGTAGCCAACACCTAGAACGGAATGCAATGCTCAAAATTGAAGGATTAACGACAAAGATTCGATAAGGAGGATATCTCGACACGGTTCCTAGTTTTTAGAGTTTTAGAAAGTCACTACTTTAACTTGATGAACTTTCTTTCTTAGCTTTCATGACTTAGGTATTGATCGATAAAAAGGGGGTCCGAAAGTAAACGATTCGAGAGTCACTAATGATATGACTCGAGCGGTTACTTGGGTTTTGGGTCACGACCAAGGTGTCAGTGCAAGATGAAGGTTTTCTCTAGGTTTAGAAGGGTCACTAAAAGAGTTCATGACACAAACTTGACATGACAAGGAGTGATCATCTTAATTACTTAAGCTTTATCCTAACCAAGGTGAAAAGATGACATTAGCATAGCTAAGCATCATGAACAGGGGATGATAACATTTTTTTCATGATGAGGTGGATCAGATTGAAATTTTTGGTTCAAGTTTCATAAATTTTGGAGTTCTAGATAGTTAACTATGAATTAAACTTGACTAACAAGGATTAAATACTAAACAAATATTTCAGAGGTGAAATAAATATGTTTCATATTTCTATTTGGTAGATTATTGAAAAAGGAACTTAAAAAATTATCTCTTGAACTTTTGGACAATTTTCGAATTTCTACAAATTTTGGAGAGCTGCTGCAGTTTGAATTGAATTCGGGAATTGAAAAGGAATTTACATTCGAAAAGGAGTATTGGGCCGAAAGCTGTCTGCAACAGGCCTACTCGCGGCTGTGCGGCCTGCCAACGGCTGGGCCTCGCCAAAACGGCCGCCCAACACAGGACCATGGGGCTGCACGGTGAGGGGTTGCTCCGGCCAAGCTCGCGCGACGTCGGCGCAGGCGGCGGCGCTCCGGCACGGCGTCAAGCTCGGTGGCGGGGTGGCATAGGAAGGAGGAGGAGAACGGGATCGCCGGTGCACGGGGAGGGTGGCACGGCGGCGGTGCTCCGAGAAGGCGGCTTCGCTTGGCCCGGCGGAAGAAGGTGGGCGGCGCGCAAGCTCGGTGACGACTCGGCCGGCGGAGCTCAAGGTGATGACGACCATAGGCGACGGTCGGCTTGGGCAGCGAGATCCGGAGGAGCGAGAGCACTCGGCGGCGTGCGGGCGCAAGGCGGCGCAAACCAGCGGCTCTGCTCACCGGTGGAGAGGGCGCCCGTCGATGCGCTCGGTGGAGGGCAGCGAGTCGTTGGTCGACTCGACTGGCGTGGCGAAGCGGACTCCGGCTTGGTGCCGGCGGCTGCCGGCTGGCTCACGGCGGCGTCCGTGCGAGCTAGACGACGACGGAGTGGAGACGGGCGGTGACAGCTCCCAGAGCGGCACGGCGCTGGCGACTTGGAGTGACCCGGGGCCGGGGTAGACGGCTCGGGGGACGAAACCGGTGGGGTAGAGGGCTGGCGGAAGAGCTGCTTAGGACGGCCCGGCGCGGCCACGGACGGTCGGGCAGCGGCCCTGTCGACGCGAGGTCGCGGTGCAGCGAGCGAGCTCCGGGCGGGCCTCGGCGCGAAGGCTACGCGGGCGCGGACCTGCGCAACGACGCGCGGCGTGCGGTGACCTCGGCGCGCAGGACAGGGAAAGACGGTGGGGCCTTCAAGGCGGACGGGACGGGAGCTGGTGGGAGTTATGGCGCGGTATGGGCGCTGACGAGCGGGGCCCACCATTTTAAAACGAATTCAAACATGATTTGATGAAAAAGTGGGCTTTTCGAGCTCAAAAATCTCAATTAAAATACTGGGAAAAAGTATTTGAAATGAAGAAGAGCTTTCATTTTTAGAACATTTCCGAAAACTCTACGGATTTTGATCTAAAATTCAGATTCCTTTTCAATCTGAATTTCCAAGAGGTTGGTCACTTAGTGGGTTTGTGCTCAGTAGCATAAACTCACCAGTGCTGAAACTTGGACAAGAAGGGCACCACACTTATCTACAAACCTTTATCTTCCATCTGGATGACATCAACAATCTAACTCCCCATATCTAAAAAGTTATGGGATTTTAAAGAAGATTAAGCGTTAAGCTAAACTGAAAAATTTTCTATTCTAGAATTCTGTGCTTAATTAGCCTTGTTTGGACTCTTGAATCAAAGACTTCCTGACCTTAATAATTTGTGTAGATTTGCATACTTGTATAAAACGTCATGAGGTAGAAATTCTCTTGTGGGTGTAAGGTCTAATTTGACTCCAAAAAATTCTCAAAAATTACTGACTGAGCCAACTAGATCACAATACACAGGAGTTCGAAAATTCAAACTTTTCAATTTACTTCAAATGATCTAGCTACAAACATAGAAAACACCATGTTCGTTAAGTCTAAAAATTCTAAACCTTTGCATGTTGGTAGGTAAATTCAAATGGGGTAAATTTACTTTTTGGCTCAACTTCCAAATCCCTCTGGATGTTAAATTATAAATTCCAAGAACAAATCTAATTTAAAATTTGTTTAAATTTTAAAGGGGTTCAAACCTTTGAGGAAAAATTCTATAAATTCATCAAAATTATCTCTTGGCCAGGCCTTCAAGAATATAAATTTATATGACACCACTTGCATATGATAATTTAAAATTTCTTTACAAGTAGAATTTGACAAGGTTCGGTGAAATCTCAAGAGATTTGAATTTAAAATTTGGACTGAAGTTTGAGTTTGCACTGTGGCTACACTGTAGCTTGTACAGTGACACCTACTTTACAGGCTTATGTACCAACATGTATCAGTTTACAGCAGCCAACATCTTTCAGAGACTTCCTCACCCATCCTTTTGCACCCAACCAATGTCTTCCATAGAGAACATTAGGTTATGAAGAAGATATGAACAATTGAAACATTATTGATTGCTTTGCAAACTTCCTACCACCCATAACAATCGGTACTACAACTGATGCATCACAAACCAGAGACTACAATATATATTTGCACATCATCTATCTCATTGGCTCATTCTTTACACTAGTATCAATGCACGTGAGACACACGTGTGAAAAATATATTCTAAGATAGTTTCACAACATTGATAATAAAACATGTTGATTTCTGCCTTAGAATTCATGATTTTATGTCTTCGATTCAAAGCACTGATACCACTTCGGCTCTTATAAGTGTTACCATTTTGTGGTTGACGTAACAATGACATTTTCTCAGAAAGGGAACTATTTGCACTTGCTGAACCCATCTTTGTTGAAGCTGATATTTCAGCACTTGCAAACACTTGATGCCAGAAATCACTGCAACTCTTTACGGTTGGAGGATTCTTCACACTGTTGCTGCGGCTGATGAGACGATATCTAGGATGAGCAGGCAATTCTGAAACATTGCTTCTCGCATGAAGCAACTCTTTACTAGTTGATATTTTGTTCAGTCTTGAACATGACATAGAATCCACCAGAACACGACTTGCACCATCAAAATCATGCAATCTGCCATCACCAAAGGTTGTGGCTCAGCAATTTCTGGTATATTTGTAGGTGCACCAGAAAGACAGCTTTCAGAATTTTTGTAAGAGCTCTTTATGCTTTAATTCTCCAATACTCCACAAAATTTATAAAAAATAAAGTTACGTAAGAAAATAGATACAAAAGGCCAGTTGAAGCAGAGTTGTAAAATTATTTTGCAGGGAAAAAAATCTAAAGGAAGGGACTATTAGGACAATTGAGTCAATAAAATAATGGTGAGCATTCGAAAAACTTACACTGTCGTCTTGTGTCGTGGATTCAATGCTACAAGTGAAATCAGATGATACTCCATTAACACGCCATTCCTTATCCACGTGAGCAAACCCTGGGTACAGATGAGGAAGCAAAATAAGAATCGGGTCAACTTGGAAACAATCAGACTTTTCTTTCAGCCGCACAACAACAGGAACCAGTTGAAGCAGTCGTCACAAAACCGAACCATAACCAAAATCATGTCAAATTTCCTTGTCCCCAAAGACAGAGCTCGATGAATGCATTGACCAAGTTTTGTCTCACCGATAGAATCTAGTATCCTCCCTAACTGTATAGAGATGATCTAATAAAGATTTTTAAATGTAATTCTCTTAATATGAAATATGTACATATCATCATATGCCACACCATCTTTCTAATCTAATATAAGTCTTTATAGCATATTTTTTGACATGCAGAATGTATATATCATCATCTGCTCCATCATCTTCCTCTATTTTTTTTCGTTATTTATATTTTTTTATAAAAAAATCATATAAATAATAATTAAACATGTAGCATGTACATATTATCATCTACCCCATCACCTTCCTCTAATTTTTTATCATCTATAAATTCTAGAAAAATTACATAAATAATAATTATTTTAAATACCTGTCATTCTTTTGATATGTAGGATGTACATATTATCATCTACCCATCATCTTACTCTAATTTTTTATTATATATAAATTCTAAAAAATATATAGATAATAATTATTTTAAAATTCTGTAGCTACGCGCGAGGTTACCAACTAGTTATAATATGTTTCATGCAATGTATGTGATGTTTCATATCACAATTATGGCTGGACTTTCAACCCCACCCACCACCAAGGAAAAGGGCTAGCAGCACTAATCTTCTACATTTGTCTAAACTTACACACAATTAGATTATTTTACGAATACTATGTTTTGTTTGATTTTTTCCATGACCTTGTCACCTTGTTCGTGTTCCTTGCACTAGCATGAGAACATTACAAATATGGGAAATAGATGGAAAGATGCTTCGTTGTACACGATCCTCTCAAAAAATTATCTTGCGCAGAGCAACAAGCAAGCAGGTAGCCGAAAAGTGCAAAAACGAATTGAGCAACCGCCCCGCTTCAGCGGTCGTAACAACCTGGAGTAAGTTCCTAGATCTGGAAGGTAGGGAGGAAGCGCCACCCACCATGCCGGAATCAGCCAGAGTCCAGAAACGACTTAGCAATTTGACATTGCCGTTTCTGACATCCAACCGGCGGAAAAGATAATTGTAAGTTTTGTGACACAACAAATTATACCCTTATACAATTTTGTAATTTATTCAAATATAATCACACACACAAAAGTTATTCTTTAGGGTCGAAGGCATGGATTGTGAAATACATCCACAATATGTTTGGAAAACTAAAATTGCTAACATATGAGGAGTTTTCTAAATCAGCAACTGATATGGGGTTCAAAAAAATCAGAACATCATACAGACAAATGATTCCTGTTTAAAATGACAATGAATAGCTAAATGTTTATATGCTAATGCATTGTACAACTTGCGATTACTTAGTACTGATGAGCAAGCCCCCGCAGAACCAAAAAAAAATCATCTGCAGTGTATCTTATCAATCAACAAACTACTCTGATCAGGCTATTTCATACAAATGTTTTCAGTTAAAAAAAGAACAAAGGTCAATGCCTATGACTAAATGTCTATAGATCAGGTATATTTCTCCCTAACCAGTCATGGAATGCTTGCCAAAGCAGGGAAATTTGCCACCGTACCCTTAAATTATGAAGCATACAATTACTACTTTAAGGCTATGTTATAAAATAATATTAACTAATCATCTTGTTCCTCCAACATAAAACTCAAATATGCTGCATGAAGCACATTGCCAACATCTACATGTTGTATAAGTCCAATGGAGCCACAAGCTGCAACCGAAGTCTGCATGCCTATCACAAAAGTTTTTTCAACGTTTTGTCTGAACGAATTCCTTGTGTGAAGAAAATTATCCGCTAGATTGGTTGGAGACACAATGCTACATCCAAATATGAGACTATAAAATTATGAAGGCACATTCTAATTTGAAAGGAAGTAAACTTCACCGGGAGTTGATTTGTTCATGTAAATATGGTTGTCAATCATTCAGCCAATGGCATATATATACCTACGTCAGATAACTCGGACAAGAACACCCATGCATCCTAAAATTGAGTAATTACCCTCGATCATTCACCAGTTCCCAAGTGATCTCTGGTCAACTACCTGACAAAGTCAGAATTGAACCTTAGCGTCTCCAAATGGGGCACGAAATTCCCCCAATTCGACATCCTAGTAATCGCCTAAAAATCCGAATTATAAGACAACAATCTAAAGATCAGGAAGAAACACATTCATCTCGATAATCACCACACGCCGAGCCAAAATATATGTACCCACATTTTTGGTTGAGGAGCTCCTCGCGGCAGCGCTTGCGTTGGCCCACCCAGTCAGCGAGATCCCCACCGCCATCGTTCCCACTCGACCCTGGTGCGTCATCACTGGAGAAGACCTGGATTCGCAGCTCCCGGTCGGAGAAGTTGACCAAGTTGAACAAGAATTCGAAGCTAGGCCCCCGCCCCTGGGCGAGAATGTGACATCCCACCCTTAGTTGAAACCAAAATGGGTGTTATTACTGAAGTAACAACACATAATATATTACATATAAGAGTTTAACAAATGTTCTGAAAGTTAACCTTTATTATAAATTAAGTTTCAAATTAAGGTAGATAGTCTAAGCGGAAGATTAAGAACAAAAGAGGTTTGCGGAAGCGATCGCTTGACAAGCAAGAGCAGCATCTTATCCTAGGGATGCTATCCTCAGAGACAACTCACACCGAAGGGAAGAGAGAGAGAGAGAGTACCTACAAAACGACAATAAGGTAAAGCCTGAGTAACTAAAATTCAGTAAGACTTACCCGTTAACATGGCCATAAATAAACAACTCCTAGCATGCAAGGCTGAAAGGGGCAAGCTCTATCACTATGCCAAACCCACACTAAGCGTAGATCCATACTTTCAAATTTTACCGCTATTCAAACCATTTAGCTAAACGTTGCGACCTAAACTAATCAACAAAGAGTTACAAACCAGTAATTAAATCAAAACCAACATAAACATTTCTTTCATTAATTCATTAAGTTATCTATGTGATGACTGCCACAAGATAAGAGATTACTCATATCCGAGAGTCACGGCGATTCAAATCGATATACACTCTGTAGGGAAAGCCTGATCAACACGCCACGTATGCCACTCATACGTTTCTTACGGATAGTTCCCGTACGTGACAACCTTTTACACTGACCCAATAGAGTTGGATGGATCCTACTACCCCTCGAGAAAAAGTGCTCCCGACTCCACCTCTTAGCTTGGTTGAGTGGCCCGCGGGACCCGCTCCAGTTTCTCTTCCAACAACAACCATTGAAGCAGCAGGCTTAAGCCAAGCATCTGTTCATGAAAATGTTATATTGGTTTACTGGGCCCATAACACCAACATGCGATCAGTACGTTCAATACTTGCTCACGAGGGCCAACCCATCGGTCCTTAACTGATATAGACAGGGGCTACAACCTTGGAGGTGCCAGCTTTTCACATCACTCTCCCCGCCCTTCCCAACCGACGGTCCTCCGTTTTCTCCTAATTGTCCCATCCGGTCTCAGGTTAACATTTTCAATATAAACCTCTAGCAATTAAGAGTATAGCATCCTAGTAGCCGAGTGACCTCCATGCCACCCGAGTTCTACCGATTCTTACAACTACGCCTAGCACATTACTAACGTCTTACAATTGCTAACAGGGAAATCAAGGGTAATCAGGTAGGTAATCATAATGTGACTACGGTATCAATCAACTCCTATAAACTTAATGCACAATCAATCTTAACATAAAGATAGTGATTAAAAAAAGCCAAGGAATATTGGTGGGATACACCAGGGCTTGCCTTGCTCAGGGAACAAAATGAGTTAGCATCCTCGCAGCTTGATGCTTGTGGACCACCATACTCCTTGGATCTCCGACATCATTTGCTTTTAATTTGTATTGGTTAAAAATTGAGATTTGAAATTTAATAACATGGTATTTATAAAGCCCATAGTATTTTGTAATTTTTTGCAGGTTCATGGCACTAAAAGGGAGGTCCATGCAAAATTTGGGCATTTTTCCAAGCAAGGATATTTTATGAATCTTTAATAAGTGTAAAGCAAGGATTAAATCATACCCATGAAACTGTGCAGAGAATAAATGGATGCTATTTTATCCAAGCTACTGATCAATAGTGGAGTAGGCATGCATAATTTCAATATTTGAAGTTATATAGATTTTTGTAATTAATTTCAACAAGGTTTGGATTCTTGGAATTTTATACTGAGCAATATTGTGAAAATAACCTAATGGTCATATTTTTGGATAGATCTAGTCACAAGGATTCCCACAAAATTTAGTTTGCATTTTTCTAAGGTTTATACAAATTTCTATGAATTTTGGGTGAATTTCTGGAATATTTAAGCGAATAAACGAATTCAGAAAAGAAAAAACTGGGGAAGAGTAGTGGGCCGATCTCCGGCCCGAGGCTGCTGCGCTCACAGACCGGTGGCCTGCCTTGGCTTGTGGTGCAAATGCTGAATGGGGCCCGCCAGTCCGGCCCAGCCTATGGGTGAACTCAGCCCCACCGGCCCGGGCCAGCCGACGCAGCCGTGCTCGCACCGGTGGCTCACCGATCATCAAGGTGGGGCACGGTGCGCGGGAGAGAACTGTCAAGGTGAGGCCCACCTGCCGGGTAACGAGAGAGGGCGGTGAGGCTCACCGAGCAGCACAACGGTGGTGAGGTGGCGGAACAGCGGTGGTGTTCCGGTGGCGACAGTGCCTTCCGGTGGTCAATGACGATGGGGAGGGGTTCGTGCAGCTCCGGATGAGGGAGTGGGAAGTTAGGCGAAAGTCAATTTGAAGGAGAAGGGCCTCGCGGGTGGTGCAACCCGAAGGGGGAGAAAGGTGGCGACGCTCTAGCCAAAACCCGACGAGGGCGGCGGTCTCCTTTGCCGAGGAGTGGACGAATGGGCATGATAGAGTGAGAGGGAGGGGTGGATCGTTTTGATGGTCATTTCTTTGCGCGGGGAAAAGGAAATTGACAATGGGAAGTTTGAGGACGAGAAGGAAATTGACAACGGGAACCTTTAGGAGTCAAATTCATTTGAAATTTGAATTTCATGTACTTGGGAAGTTAATTTTTTTTGGAATTTGGCCAGGGAACTTCTCAATACACGTAATTGTCAAATAAATTTATACTCGAGAGATTTGAGGTTCACAAAGGAAACTTCTTTTGTTGACCTCAAGATTTAATTTGAATTTATTTAAATTTAGGTTTTGTTTGCCTAAAAGATGATTATCCCCTTGATTTAATTCTGTATTAGGATTTTTAATGAAGATGATTATAGACTCTGTAACACGGTGTGTTACAATGCTCCCTCCTTAAAGAATTCTCATCCTAAGATTTAAGTGAAAGAAAGGTGCGGGGCAAGTTTCAGATCTTTTTACCTTGATGGTAAGAAGTTGGGATAATTGGAGTAGAGATAGTCTTCGCGTTTCCAAGTGACTTCATCTTCTGAATGATCATTCCATTGAACCTTATAAAACCAAATGGTTTTCTTCTGAGTGGCCCAATCTTGTTGGTCCAATATTTTGATCAGATAGCACTTGTAGATCAAGTCGGGTTCTAGTGGAATGTTGTCTTCAATTGCCACATCTGTTGGAGGCTTCAGATATCTTTTGAGTTGGCATACATGGAATACGTTGTGCACACTAGAAAATCTTTGTGGTAGTTCCACTCGGTACACTAGAGGTTCATACTTCTCAAGGATAGGATACATGCCAATGTAGCGAGGGGCCAGTTTCCCTTTTATGCTAAAACGATGTACACCTTTCATCGAGAAATCTGTAGGTATACGTGATCACCAACTTCAAACTCCAAGGCATGACGTCTCTTGTTGGTGTAACTCTTTTGTCGGGATTGGGCCATCAAGATATTGTCACGAATTTGCTTCACCTTCTCTTCTGCTTATGTCACAATATCAGGACAAAAAATAACTCTCTCCCCTGATTCAGACCAACCCAAGGGTGTATGGTAGGATCACCCATATAGTGCCTCGAAGGGTGACATTTTGATGCTCTCTTGATAGTTGTTGTTATATGAAAACTCAGTTAGAGGAATATGTTGATCCCACTTCAAACCGTCATTTAGGACACAAGCGTGAAACATATCTTCAATGATTTGGTTTACTCACTCGATCTGACCATCAGTTTGAGGATGGTATGTTGACCTTCAAATAAGGTGGGTACTCATGCATTCATGGAGTTGTTCACAAAAACATGCCACAAAGACAGATCCTCTGTTAGATATGATGGTCTTCAGAATACCGTGATAACGGACAATGTGTGCAATGTATAGATCTGCATATTGCCTAACCCTATACCTGGTGCCAACAGGTATGAAATGGGATGACTTCATCAAATGATCCACAATAACCCATATCGAGTCATGCCCTCATGAGGTGCGGGGTAGACCCATAATGAAGTCCATGCAGATGTCCTCCCATTTCCACTCAAGAACACTCAAAGGCTGTAGGTTCCCAACAGTTCTGAGATGGTCCGCCTTAACTCTACGACAGGTGTCACACTCGACCACATACTTTACAATTTTTCACTTCATTCTCGTCCACCAGAATTTCTTCTTCAAGTCTTGATACATCTTATTGGTTCCTAGATGGATAGAGTATCTAGAGCAATGGGCAAGGAGTGTTCAAATATTGGAATATATTTTTCGCAATGGGCAATGGGCAAGTTTTGATACTTGAATATGAATATATATTGACTCACTTGTATTCAAATATTGGAAGTATTTGCAAACTTAAAGGTATTGTGCCTACTATTACAAGTACACGACTGTACCAAACTGGGCAAGGAGTGTTCTAAACCGAACTAGAAGTATTGTGCTTCGATCCAGTTGACATGCATACACCATCTCTCAAAATCAAAGAAGACATTGAATTTCCAAAAGTGTTAACCGCTAAGCAATTGCCTAGAAAAGCCTAAAACTGAACAACTTGAGAGATTGAGATCACTGCCACAAATTCATCAGGACTCAAACCTGGACAAGGTGTACTCCCAAGTGATCTATGAACCTTGCAATACCATATGGGTGACATGCACAATCTAACTCTTAAGATTCGGGGAGGTTTGACATTTCAAAGATAGCCAACAGTTAAGCAACTTTGAGAAGACTGCCTGTCTGGAAATTGGTTCATAGAGCTCTGTTTGGACCCTTGAAACAAATACTTCCCGAGCTCAAGAACTTTTGCATATTTGCACACTTGTAGAAAAAGTTATGAGGAACACTTTCCCTTTTGGGAGTGTGGTCTAATTCGATTCCAATAAATTCTGAAAAAATCCTGACTAAGCTTAATGGTCCACACTATACAGAACTTGAAAACCTTGAATTTAAATCTAGATTTTGAATTCCAACAAACTCTTAGGGTCTCTTAAACATGTGATCAACTTAGTCATGCAGATTAGATACATGGGGTGTTATAGCTCTCCCCCTAAAACAAAATCTCATCCCGAGATTTGAAAGGAGAAAATGTCCTTAAGGGACAACGAACAGTCGCACGTTCCCTCGCTACGGTAGCACGAAGTCTGGATGGCAAGAACGAAGAAAATCCTCACTTTCCCAAGTCACTTCTTCTTCATAGTGGTTGCTCCATTGTATCTTGAAGAATTTGATTGTCTTGCGCCTTGTGACCCGATCTTTCTGATCCAAGACCTTGATTGGGTGCTCGGAGTATGACAAGTTAGCCTCGAGCAGTGTCACTTCAGGCAACACGGAGTCCACGGGTGCCTTTAAGCATTTCTTCAATTGTGACACATGGAAGATGTCGTGAACTCTAGCTAAGGATTATGGTAAGTCCATCTTGTAAGCCATAGTTCCACACTTCTCGAGGATGTGGAACAATCTGATGTAGTGAGGCACTAACTTTCCTTTCACCCCAAACCTCTTCACGCCTTTCATCGGTGAGACTCTCAAATACACACGATTTCCAGCTTCAAATGCTAATGGTCGACGCCTCTTGTTTGCATAAGTCTCTTGGCATGATTTTGCAGTTTTCAAATTATCTTAGATATGGCGAACGGTCGCTTCAACTTCTTCGACGATGTCAGGTCCGAATATCACTTTCTCTCTCAGCTCAATCTAATTGAGCAGTGTACGGCTCCGTCATCCATAGAGAACCTCAAATGGGGCCATCTTCAAGCTCTCTTGATAGTTGTTGTTGTACGAGAACTCAGCCTAGGGTAGATTCTTATTCCAGCTTCCTTGATGTTCCAAAACACAAGCTCTTAGCATCTCTTCAAGGATTTGGTTGACTCACTCAGTTTGGCCATCCATCTGTGGGTGATAGGCCAAACTGTGGATTGAGTGAGTCCAGAGGGACGCGTGCAGTTGCTCCCAAAAGTGAGCGACAAACTACGATCCTTGATTGGAGATTATTGTCTTCGAAACTCCGTGCAAGCATAACACGTGGGTTATGTAGATCTCCGCATACTTTCAAGCAACATAACGGGTGTGCACAGGTATGAAGTGGGCAGATTTGGAGAGTTGATCCACAATCACCCAAATCAAATCAAACTTGCGGGCCGTCAATGATATGCCCACAATGAAGTC
>VSTD030001766.1:0-12628 GCA_008808055.3 Sporobolus alterniflorus | reverse complement strand
GCATCCTATACAAGATTTATTTTTGGAAAGTTTTTCATATGTACTACAATTTGATATGCACTCCTATGTGGACAAAATTTTATTCTTGTAAAAAGTGGGTGTTACATCGGGAAGGCATGTGAACTTGGCTTTACTGCGCCTCATAAGGGCCCGTTGCCTTGCCTCCTCAGTTGTGACACCGTGGGGCTATAGAAGCAAACGATCGCCCTTGCGTAACTCTACATCCTCTCACACAACCAGCTGCTGCCTCCTCGCCTCCTTGCATAACTCTACACCTAGAGAGAGAGAGAGAGATTTTTGGGGCTCAGAGAGCGTTGCTTGTCCTTCCCTCTCGAGCCATGGCGGAACAAGATTGGACCCCTTCCAAGGTTACACAGGGGCCTCATGAACCAGGGGTTTATGATGGCGGTGGAGCTCGTGACCTGCCACATGCCTGAGGACCCCGCATCTCCTGCGCCGACGGAAGGATACGTGGTGTCCTTTGTGGCATTTTACGAGCGGGGATTCGATGTGCCGTCGCACCGATTCCTCCGCTCATTGCTGCATCACTATCTCCTGGAGTTGCACAATCTAACCTTCTTGAGGATCCAGCACATCACGATCTTTGTGACTCTGTGTGAGACCTATATGGGGATTGACCCCCATTTTAACCTGTGGAACTATTTCTTCCACGTCCGGCATCCACAGGACCCAGACACGGAACTGACAATTTGTGGGAGGGGTGGTGTGGTTATCCATGTCAGGTTTGGGCATGACAATGATCCTTATTTTGACATCCCCATGCCCAGATTGATGAAGGGGTGGTGGAAGAAATGGTTCTACTTGAGGAATGATGTCGACGCATCGCTCCTCACGTTCGCTGATAACCGCCCCATCCCCCCAGCCTTCTTGGGGGTATGGGGTGGTGAGGAAAGCCGTCGACAAGCTACAACCCTTGCACGAGGTCATCCAACAGTTGCGGTAGAAAGGGATGACAGGCGTGCACCTCCTGCAGACATTTTTCAGTCGTCGGATTCATCTGCTCTGATAGCGGGCGACCACGTTGTGGCTGTATCCGAGGCCAAGTTGTCTCGACCGCTCCTTCTTTGAGGAGTTGAGTGCAGTGGAGATCAACACCTGGATCCATAAGGTCCTGGATCATGGGGCCAATCTAGATCCCGGGGCTGGCCCTGCCCCCTTGAGAGAAGGGGTTGCCAGCACCAGGGTTAGTTTGTTTGGATCTGTTTTGGCCACTTATGTGATTTTGTCTTTTCATCGTGCTCGTGGCCTTGCGCAGGATCTCGGGGGTGCTCGTAGTGCGCCGTGAGGTGCCAATTTTCCCGAGGACGCGGTGAGGTGAGAGGCAAACTGTGCCTGCAACAAGAAGATGCAGGTGCAGAAGAAAAGAAATCAAGCCCAGAGTGCCACCTGCCGGGAGGTGAAAGAGCAGGGGGAGGATACTGCCACTGAATCTGAATCCTCAGATGAGGGGGAAGTAACCCTACCTCCCCTATCTCTGCTGCGTGCAACCCTTCCCCCTTTCAGTGACATTGCTGATCGGTAGGTGGGGAATACGATCGTCGTGTGCCGGCCGAAACAAAATTGGATAGGGATTGGATCATCGGCTGACTCGCCTTAGCTGCCCTATCTCGTGTCGGTAACTTCCAACTCAAAGGGCATGAGTATTTTGCCCATGTTAACAAAGCCCATGCCGAATAAGGCTCATTCTGGAGCCCACTCATGGGTTTCCTCCCAATATACAGGTGGAGCGGCCTGTCCCTCACGTGATTTTTGCTTGTTCTATCTTAGTCCCTGAACTCAAAGTGTGTATTTTGGATGATAGGAATCATACCTTGGCTACACTGATCGTTCGTCGGTTGGTCGCATGCCCGACATCTCCTCCGCACCTGATTCTGGCGGAGCCGGCGTGGGAGACACCGATGCAGGAGGTGTCACCGTAGGAGACGATGACAGAGGGGCTGGCGTAGGTGACGATGACAAAGGGGCTGACGCAGGAGGAGAGCACCGTTGATGTGCTGTTGGGTGACGATGGAGTCTGTGCAGATGGGGCGGAGCCCCGGCCAGGCAACACGACCAGAGGCGATGCTTCAGCCCCCGCTTCTCCAGGGGGGCCTGTGCTTAGACTTGGTGGTGTGCATCCCCCATCCTAGCCTGTCGGGGAGCACATCCCCAGGCGTTGGGGTACCGGTGCCCAGGTCCTTGGGCACTGTGGATCCGGGGGTTGCTAGACTGAGATTGTTGGGTTACCCCGGCACGCTGCCCCTACCTGTCAGTTTGAAGCAGGTGGAGAACAACGCGGGGTAGGCTTGTTCACAGGTTGCAGCCGCAGACACGATAAACCATTCTGGGTTAGTTAAAGAAAAGAAAGTGTTTACCTATGCTTCTCTAGTTCCCTCCGGGTTCCTGACACCCCCTTCCCTTTGCTTTTACACAGTGTGTGGCCTGGGACACGACTGACGTGTCTGTGCTACAGGAGGAGGTGATCTGGGCATGGGGCCTATCGTCGTAGTGTAGGCCACCTGCGTCGAGGCAGTACATGCTGCAGCGGCTTGTGCCCAGGAGACCGCTATGGTGAGGGAGAGTAAAGACTTCAATTAAGGAGGCGGATGTCCGGGTTGCCCTAGGTGAGATGGAGGCCCAAGAGAGGGTGTTAAAAATTGAGGCGGAGGGGACCACATCATTGGAATTTGTTCATGGGGAGGCTAACAAGTTTGCCCGAATGGTTGCCCTTCTGGAGGGTGAGCTCGCGGGTGCGCGTCGGGCCTGGGACATGACTGATGAGAACTTCTAGGGCTTGTCGAACAGAGTAGTCGATGCCAACCCACGATAGGAAGATGTCGAGAGGCAGTGCCAGGCCTTGGTCCAGGAGCTCACCCTTCTGCAAACCATGGGGTCCGAGTTGTGCCTGGCCATAGTCACCCCAAGGGTGCAGGGCACCTATCTAAGGGGATGCGGAGTGCCGCTGTCTATCTTACTGAGATAGTCGGGTAGCTTGCCACACTCTAGGTAGCGGTGTCTTCTGATGTGGAGTCCGTGCTCAGATGCTCGCCCACTGAAGCCTTACAAGTGGACATTGTGGAGGAGATTCTCGCCAAGTTCTAGGTGCAGGCGGAGTAGTGCTCATGCCTCTAGAGCTCTGGTACGAGGATCTGTGACCTGATCCTCGGGTTGCCTTCTGGCCGAGTCTGACTGGCTGACCATTTGGAGGAGGTTGTCAGGCGGCTTCAGTCTAAGTAGGTAGAGCATCGGGAGGTGGACTGTTTTTGCTCGTTTTGCCGCCCTTGGAGCCTTTCTTAGGACCTTTGCCTGTGGCGTTGGACTGTGCTGCCTGGTTGCTATCAGGGACCATTTTCCTATTGCCTAGACCAAAGATGGTCATGCCGCCTCCTCGCCAGAGGTGTGACAGGTGGCGATATCAAGCAGTGTCATACCCGATTTTTAAACCAAACCAAATCCTCATAGTATGTGTGCCCAGGAATAAAGTTTCCTCACATACCGTACAGAAAATGGATACAGAATAAAGAATATCACAATATATAGTATTTATTACACAAATAATGTCCTACAAAAGACTAAAATCAAACACTCTCGAAACATGGCAGCGAAAAGACACCATAACTCCACAGGCAATCGACCGGGGTAATCGCTCACATAGAAATCCTCATCGAAGTACTCTAGATCTTCTTCAGCTTCTGAACAACAATTTAGCAACGTTGAGTACACTTATGGTTGATACTCAGCAAGTGTAGGAAATAATGATATGCATGATATAATAACAAAGGTAAAGCTGTAGTAAGGTTAAGAGAAGAAATGCACCTACACTTGACTCTCAAGTTATTAGCATCCTATTTACTTTGTTAAAGTTGCAAGTTGAACTACCCAATATCCCAATATTAAGTAAAATATGTCCACAAAGGGTATTGCCCAACACAAGACAAAGATTATTGTCCAACAGAAGACAAAGGTTATCACAGAGTCCAACACTCTCACCAAAAACCAATCCCATCCATTACCCATCTAATCTCGAGAGGATCCTAGACCACGTGTAACCACAAGCTCGGCTGTCATGATAGTTGTACACTATGTAGAGGTTAGTACCATGTACCCATGCGAAGTGATTTCATCACCTTTCGGTGACTAGAAACCCTCCATGTTTCCATGCTCATGAAACACAATCACACTTCTGTAGTGTGAGGCCAGGAGACCACTACATGGCTTTACAAAGGTTAACCCTAGATCGTATGTCTAGTTTTGCCATAGGTTTCTCCTTGTTGGGTAAAACAGAATACCCTCAGGGCCCTTTTGCAATTGCTAAGGTTTCCTCTTATTGGGTATAACAGAATACCCTCAGGCCCTTTTTGGACCTTGCGGTCAAGTAGTTATAGCCATACCAGTCCTGCACATTTGACAAGGCACCTTACTAGTGCCTTTCTAATTTGTTAGCAAGCCGTTCCATACCGAACACATAACGACACATGTTATCCTGGGATGTCTACTTCTAAGATTTGATCCTTAGCCGATTCGAGCAACTACATCACCTGACGGTCTTAACCATCTCCACCATTCCAAGCCTTGCTCAAACCACAGCTTCGAACCTCACCACAGTCAACTCATATCACGATAGATGGAAGACCAAACCTCTCACACTCAACCACAATTCATAAATCAACATCATATAAGATGGAAGACTTGTACGATAACTCATGACTGCAGGGCTATGCAATTCTACAACCACAAAACCCAATCCTATAGGTATTCAAGGTATAGGTAATCAAATTAATGCATGCAAATGTGTAACTAGAAAGAGAAAGAATATAGGATCAACATGGTGAAGGAACACTTGTGTCACACCCAAAAATTTCAAATTTTGGAATGTGACTAAAATTCACTAATTTTTTAAATTTTTTCTCAATAGAATAAAATTTGCTTTTAGATTTTAGAAGATAATCCATTTTATTTAGGCAAAAGATTATTTTCTAAATTAATAAATTAATTTAGGAGTTATATAATTGTCTGTTGCATTTTCATGCCACCTGCATTTTATTTTTAATTGATTGTGTGCTTTAGTTTTAGATTCATTTAGAATTCGTTCAAATTTGAATCGATTTAGAATTTGAATTAACCTAGGCAAAAGAAAAGGTTTTGGAAATAGATAAACCCTTCCTGGGTCAATTCTCCTCTGCCAGCCTAGCTTTCCTTTTTCTCTTTTCTTGTGCGGCCCACTGCAACGGCCTGCCCCGGTCGTGCTCGTCCCGAGCCTCGAGCCTTTTTAGATAATTCCTTTTAAATCTAATCATTTCTCTTATGAAAATAAATATAAAATCTTTTCTGAAACTCTTTTTTATAAAATAGCCCTTGCCTCTCCATTTAATTATTTTTGATTGAGTCTTCAGTACAAAAATAGTTCTTTTCATTCCATAAATTTTTAGATTTTACATCTTAGTCCATTTGTTTTAATTTAATTAAAGATAAATCCCTATCCTTTATTTATTTATAATTAGGCATATTCCTTTCTTTTATGAAAACAATTTTTTTGGATCAACTTCATAAATTGTCTTTTATTTTTATTCCCAAAAATTTTCAGGTTTAGAAAATTTTCCACATTTTTTCTTCCTTTTCTTTTTCCTTCCTTTTCTTCTTTCTTCTTTCTCTTTCCTCTTTCTCTTCTTCCCCAAGCATCACGTACAACACAACAAAAACAGGGGACCGAGCCCCCTCGTGTAGCTTCCCTATGGCGCCCCCCTCCCCTTCCTCCTCTCCACAGTCTAGACCTGTCTGCCACGCTGCCTGCTCCTCTCCTCCCTCCCCCTCCTTTCCTTCTCTGGTGAGCTCACCATGGCCTCAACCAAACTTGTTTTTCTTTAGGGATAATCAAAATGGATGCACATTATGTTCCTCTTGGTATCCTCGGTCTCAATTTTATCTGAAACCTATTCTAATCTCTGGATTTCACAAGATTTCATTTTTCATAACAAACTCGTATTTTTATCTCTAATTTGATTTTAATCCTTCCGGACTCCTCCCATACCCTTATATAAGCTCGGGTGCACCTCCCCATGCCCCCACACCAATTCTGCCTCAAACATAAACCATAGCCACCATCCGAGTTTCCTCGTCATCACCACTACCCTCTCGTCACCGCCACCTCTTTTCCAAAGTCCTTTTGCCCAATTAAACCCCGTGCCGGTCGTGAGAAGCCAAAATCCTAACCCTAGGAGAAAGAATGATATCGAAGGTTGATCAGTAGCCTCCGCAATCTATCATTGAAGTATTGACGTTGTTTCTCGTTGGTGCTGCAATTTTTTTGGTGAACTTGAAGTCAATCCCACATCATCAGTGAGTTCCCCTTGCCGTACTCTCGCTCCTGGATTTTACGAATCTAAAATCGAAGGTCTATAGCTCAAGTTATAGCAAATTTTGGTGAACTTCCTGTGAAGTTCCGATGAGAAAACTTCATAGTCATCTTCTACCTTCAGCTCGGGCCAAATTTTACAAATAGGTCCCTACACAGTTTTTATTTAATTGCAGATTAGTCATTAGTCTTTAAAACCCCATAACCTTTTAACCGTAACTCCAATTTAAGCGATTCTTGCGCTCACATGTTTATAGCGTCATGTAGAATCTTTTAGTACTATTTTCTAGCCTTTCGGACATATTTGGTGTACTGTTTTATTTATTACTTGTGTTGCCTATTTTTGGTCATTATCGTTTAGACACTGCGACCTTCGGCAACCTTCAAGATCTGGAAAAGCAAGACTTTGAGCAGCAGCAAGCGGGAGAGCAAGACAAGTGTTCCTTGACTATGTTGAACCTATATTCTCTCCCTCTAGTTACACATTTCATGCATTGATTTGATTATCCATACCTTCATACCTTTAGAATTGGTTTTTTATGGTTGGGTAGATTTGCTTAGCCCTACGGTCTTGAGTTGTCATACAAGTCTTCCATCTTTTATGATGTTGAGTTTGGCTTGTGTTTAGTGTTGAGAGTTTTTGGTCTTCCATCCGTCGAGATGTGAGTTGACCGTGGTAGTGGTTCGATGCTGTGGTTTGAGCAAGAGTTGGTTCGGTGGAGATGGTTAAGTCTGTCAGGTGATGTGGTTAGTCATGCTTGAATCTGCTAAGGACTGAGTCTTAGGAGCAGACACCCCAAAACAACCAGTGCCACCGCATGTCCAGTATGGAACGACTTTCTTACTAATTAAGGGTGCTGTGGGAAGTGTGTCTTGCTCGGTTATGCGGGAAGGGTACTGAGACTACCCAATGGCCGCAAGGTACAAGAGGGGTCGTGGTACTGCGTACTACCTCGGGAAACCTTAGCATTGCAAGGGTAGTGTGACTATCTAAGCAAAGCCTGGCATATGATCCATAGTAAACCTTTGGAACAACGTGTAGTGATCTCTGGGCCATACACCAAAGGATGTGTAAAGAATGGCAAAAATGAGGTTTTCTAGTCGCTTAGCTAGCGATGAAATCAATACTTGTGGGTACATGGCGATAACTTTTGCAAAATGTACAACTATCATGATACCTGAGCTCACGGTCATGAGCGGTCTGGGATCCTCTCAAGATTAGATGGTTTGGGTGTGGAATGATTTTGGTTATGGTTTATCGTGTAGTCTATGTGGAGTTGTGTGACCTATAGAACCCCTTTGTAGATCGTACTTTGTGGTAGTTTAATTCAACTTAATTGGATAGTTCTAGCCTGCAACTTTAACATAGCAAATAGGTGCTAATAAGTTGAGAGTCAAGTGTAGGTGCATTTCTGCATTCAACTTTATTACAACTTTATTCTTGTTATTATGGCCTGCATATCATTTATTTTCCACACTTGTTGAGTACCAGTCATAAATGTACTCAACCTTGCTAAACTGCTGCTTAGAAGTCAAAGAAGAATTGGATTACTTCGACGAAGAGTTCTAGACGAGCGATTATGCTCTGTCGATTGCTTGTAGAGTTATGGTGTCTTTTCGCTGCTATGTATCAAGAGTGTTTGACTTAGTCTTTTGTTAAAGACATTATTCGTGTAATAAATATATTATATTGTGACATTGGTTATTTTGTATCCATTTTCTGTACGGTATGTGTGGAAACCTGATTTCTAGGCTCACATATTATGAGCATTCGGTTTGGCCTTAAAATCAGGTATGACAACTTGCCTTGCTCTCCTGCTTACTGCAGCTCAAAGTCATGTTCTTCAAGGTCTTGAAGGTTACCGTAGATCGCAACATCTAAATAATAATGACCAGAAATAAGCAATATAAATAATAAATAAAACAATATACAAAAAGTACCTAAATACTAACCAGATAGTATCAAAAGATTCTACTATCGCTAAGAATGTGTGAGCGCAAGAATCGTTTAAATCAGATGTACTGTTAAAAAGTTATGAAGGTTTAAAGTTAATGGATCTAAAAGGTAATTAAGAATAATCAAGATTAATTAAGGCATGGACCTAATCATAATTATAAAAAGTTAATTAGGGACCTAAATGTAAAATTGCATGGGCAAAAATATAATTTTGGAAAAGTTCATAGTGTTTTTGTAAAATTTTAGGGACTAAAACATAAATAAATCTAAATCAAGGGGCCTTTACGTAAAAAGTACAGGGGGCTGGGATTTACTGAAATCTTCAGAATTATTTTCCTAAAGCAAATTCCATAGAATAGGTTCACGGAACCATAGACCGGGTCCATGGCTGTGCAGTCCATGGGTTCACGGATTTAATTAAGTGTCGGCCGACGAATCCTAGATCTGCGACCGAGATTAAAATGCGAAGGGGTACGTTTTCTCAGCCGTGGAAATCATAATGGATGGCTATGATTTTATGAATCCAAGATCTAATCTAGACCGCTGGCGAGGCATTGGATGACTAAGATTTTATTAACTGAAGGGGTAAGCTTTGTTTTAATTCGGATCGTCTATTGGGCGATGGATGGTCAGGGTGGATCACCCACGGGCAGCGGTGCAGGACTCTGCCCACGGCTGCACCATAGATGAGGGTGGTCGGAGAAAGGTTACCCCACGTTCTCGAGGTCCAATCGTGACCCCGTTTTCTCCTAGAGCAAGAACTCGATGCGGTGAACTCACCTGAGCAGGTCTTGGCGGCTGCAACAATCGAAAACCGGGGCACGACGGGGAGCAGGGCGTTGATGGTGGTGGCGGCATGTCATGTTGGTTGTCAGGGGATGGGACCTACTCAAATGGGTGCAGTGTTCTGCCCAAGTTCTTTGGGTGAGGTCGGCGTGGCCTGGGACTCGACAAGGTGGCACAACGATGAGGGTGGAGCTCTGACTAGGGTTTGCGTGATGGGTTCCAGAAATCCCATGAGGCCCCACTATTTATGGGGGTTTAGCTATTCTATTGTGCGCAACAAAGATTTGATCCCGATCCTATCTATAATTTGAATCCCCGCTCAATTTTTGGTTGGGATTCGATGTGGACTCCACAAAGAACACGATAGTGGGGAAATTTTCCCTCTGCTATGTCGTGGTGAGGAAGGAGACCAGGAGCTGGGCCGGCTCAGGCAATGTGGGCCATTCACTGTGCAACAGAAATAGGCCGGAGGGAAAGAGGAGGATTGGGCCGATTGAGAGAATTGAGCCCAAAATGGCTAGGAGATTTAGAAATCCTTTTTCCTTTCTATGATTTGAATCAAATTCAAAATATGATTCGATTTCAAATGATTTCTACTTGAATTTTAAACTAAAGCACTCAATCAACTCAAAATAACATGCATGGAGCATGATATGAATCAATCGAATATTTACAAAGCCTAAATTAATTTAATAATTTAGAAAATAATCTTTTGCCTAAATAAAATCGATTCTACTTCTAAAATTTAAGATTTTTTAAATATATTTTAAAAAATTAAAATTGTAGTTAATTTTAATCACAATCCAAAATTTGAAATTTTGGGGTGTGATAAGACTACCCCCCTTATCAAGAATCTCGCCCTGAGATTCTCAGGAGTAGAAGCAAGGAACGATTAAGACAGAATAGGATTGACAAGAGATGTACCGGGCACCATGGTTGAGGCGTTTTGAGCTTCCTCCATAGTCACTTGATTCACCCTCCCTCGAGCATAGCTCTGCTGAGTTTGGGTTGGGGTAGAGCTTCCATTGCGGGTTGGCGGTGGTGCTGAAGTAGCTTTCGGTGTTAGTGGAGGACGTGACCGTGGGTTGGGGCTTGAATTAGCGAAGTGACCCTTCTATCCACAATTGTAGCATTTCTTGCACGATGGGTCTTGGGTTGCATTCTAGTCGATCGGGGTCCTTTGAACACTCTGATTCCCTATGTTTGGAATCTGAAAGAGGTTGGGGCACAGAATCATCTGTCGTCGTGGGGTGACAAATCCCTATCTAGTTTGTTGAGGCATCAGTTAAAAACTCTGAGGGGTGGGGCGGAAGATAGGTCTAGCAGGTGAAGAACTAATGCGGGGCCTAGAGTTGGTGCTTTGTTGGGTCTCACGCTCCTGGTTGTGCTTGCGTGACAGTATTCCTCTCCTGTTCTCAAGTACAAGGGCCATGTTTACCATGGTCTGGAAATTCTAGAAATCTCATGCTTCCAAAGCATAGGAAAGTCCATCATCTAATCCATTAAGGAAACACTCTTGCTTCTTCTCACTGGTGTCCATGTCATTGGGAGCGTAGCGGGAAAGCTGCGTTAAACGAGTGACATACTCACTCATCATCGTGGATCCTTGCTTCAGATCCTGGAACTCCTTCTTGAGCTTGATTACACCTTGAGGTACATGATGAGATCGGAAAGCCATCTTGAACACATTCCATTTGATGGTGTCATGTTCTTCATGAGCTTCTACATATACATCCCATTAATCAGCTGCGGGGCCTACCAAGGCAACATGACCTTCTCCTTGAGGTTATATTGCACAACTTGAAGCTTCTTCTCTACAGTCTTGAGCTAGTCATTGGCGTCCATGGGTTCCATGGAGTGCGAGAAGGTTGGCGGCTTGCTCCTCTGGAATTCACCAAGCTTATCCCTCTGTTGCGGCTATGGTGCCTACGGGTTTTGCTGCATGGTGACAATGGTTTGGAGCATTTGAGCTTGCATCACCAAAACATGCTATAGGGTCGAGGGTGGCGGTGGGTTGGTAGCGTTGTTGTTCTCAGCGTTGGCGTTGGGTTCCTTATGTTTACCATCGGAAAAATAGATGAGATAAGGGGATGGTGGAGAGAGGATAGAAATTACGGAGGACAAAAAGATTTCCAACGAAGATTTTATTATATAATCCTAAGAGCTGTGTGTGTAAGATGGACCTTACATTCACACTAGGACTCAAACAAAGATGCAAATCACACATTTGATCATCACACAAAGAACAATCGATCCTCACATAGCGGTATAGCGATTACAAAAGACTCGATAAGACTAGTAGAACCTATTAACTTATTTTCCTAACTTAACAAAATGATGCTAAACCGAAAGGATTCCTATCCAAGAGCAACCACTGCTAGTCATCATCATTATTGGGAATGACATAGACAGGAGGTGCACAAGTTGCCATCTTGCGAGGTGGTTAGGCTGGAGTGAACTCTTTTGTCTCCTCCTCGAAAAGTGTTTCCATGTCTTGGGGATAGTGGCACTTTAGCTTTTGGATGATCTTCATTGCATCCTCATACTTCTCTTGCCAAAATTCCACTTCCTAAGTTATGGAGTCCAGTTCCTTGGTGAGCACAGTGGTAAGATTCACTTGCTTCTTGAGCTTGAAGTTCCTTGAACCGTCTACGGGCTCCACATGGATGTAGGTAGATCCACTAGCTCATTGGGGGGAAAGTGGGCATACTCCATTCCATCCAATCGTTGGCGATGGCATGAATGAGTGACCATGTAAGCTTGGTGGGTAGCATCACAAATTCCAGCGTAGAAGGTGCGTCTTGGAGTAATGACTGCATGGATCTTCTCGACCACAAAAACTCCTTTGAGGGACTCGGGGGTGAATATGTAGACTTGAACATGCTACATGGGTTCGGAGCCTTCATATGTCACTTGCATCCCATAATACTTTGGTTGCTTCTCGTATCCCAGTTCTTGCAGTATTTTACATAGCATCTTGAGGATCTTACCAGCATTACTTCCATCATGTTGGAACTTGTGAATATCTTGATACAAAAGATGAATCCTTGATGGGCTCACTTGTCCTCCTTGCTCCATCTCTAGTGCAATAGGGTATACACTATCACACTTGTCAATTTAAAGTCACCACAGGTGCGATGGAAAACAATCCTTACGCGTGCCATCTAGAAAAGATTGGAAAGATTAGAAAAAGAAGAGAATGGTTGCATGACCAAAACAAAGGTGCTGAAAAGAAGATAGCGACCAAGATAAGAAGAGACTAGAGGTTTTGAAGATGGATGGTGTAAAAATAGTTTTGGTTGCAAAATAACTTTTAAAATATGACACTTCTAAGTAGGCTAGCATTCCTATAGCTGACACGACTCTGATACCACTCAGTTATACCTGGTTTTAAAATCAAACCGAATACTCATAGTATGTGTGCCCAGGTATGAAGTTTCCACACATACCGTATAAAAAATGGATACAAAATAACCAATGTCACAATATATAGTATTTATTACACGAATAATGTCTTACAAAAGACTAAAATT
>VSTD030001765.1:0-12630 GCA_008808055.3 Sporobolus alterniflorus | reverse complement strand
AATGCGCCCCCCCCCCCCCCCCCCCCCCCCACACACACACACCCATGTATCCAGCTGAATTTGGATAAAAAAAAGTATCCAGCTGAATAAATGCATCTACGTTACCAACTCACCTGAATTTTAATCTCTTCCCACACACTAGAACTCTACTCTCCTTGCCAAACAATACCTGGACCACCCACATCCAGCATCTGATATGACTTCCCTAGCTCTTCAATATATATACTACTAGCTGGCTGCACAAGAGAACTATGATAGCTAGGGAGCACCGGTCGTCTCATCTGCAATTGGAATGGAAGGCAATGGGAAGACTCATCTGGGATCAAACCGTAGACATTTTACATTGTGAGTAGATGTGGCTTCCCTACCTGCACATCATCGGCCATAAACGTTTCAAGAATGTACTGTATACCACTTTGTGATATGATCTCACATGGCCGACTCTCCTCAAGATGGCATGGAGAAGTGCAAGTTGCGAGGAGCTTGCATTCGAGATGCTGAGTTCTCCAAATGAACCAAATTAAGCACAGGTGCGTTGACAGGGCACAATGCCAAGGGGTTCAAGTTGGGAACTCACAAGTCTGCTAGTGTTGGTCTTGGCCAACGTCATTTGACTGAGAGACTTGATGGGAACTCACCCACTACCGATCGAGACTTGATGTGTTGCCATAACTTTGCTCTAATAGATACGAGTAGAAGATATGTCGTCAGCAGTCGACGGTGACTTGCATCCGGCACCGTCTGCCAGCCTGGGCCCGTTGTGGTTGATCGGGCTCTGCGTGTTAGTCGTGTCACTGTCTGGGTCGTGTGGTTCGCCGCATTCCTCTGGGTGCGCTCCCATGACGATGACGATTGTTCCAAGACGCAGGCACCCTCAGCAAAGGCCACCAGCCACGGTACCGGTGCCAGGTCATACGGGACGGTGTACTACACACAATGGGCATGCACGTGGTGTTGGATATATTGATACTTTTAATTTTAACTTTAATCTTGAAATAAATCATGAAAATGAAGAACAAATTAACATATTGAACTAGACATGACAACATTAGATCTAGACAAGTCTGTCAAAGTAGACAAGATCATGAAGTAATATACTCTCTAATACTAGCAGACTAGTATAGATCACGATAGGTAGTATGGATGGCATGGTTTGAAAGGAGATGACATCTGTTTCCTTCTTGATGAAGACCGGTTTTGGATAATGATCGGAGAGAGAAGATGACGATGATGTGTAGTTTCACATTGTTAGTGACGACGGTGAGAGAGAACCCATTGACAAGGAGGTGGATGAGCTATTGTGAAGAAATCGATGAAGAACTTGATGGACTCGATCGAGAAAGGGATCGAATAGTCTCCTAGCAGTATCCAAACTCCCAGCAGTATCCAAAATCCCCAATTCACCATCTAGTGTAGGATTGCTGAGGATCAAGGTTTAAAGACCTGCTCTTCCGTTCACCGGGGCACCCAAAGATGGAGTGGACTACAAGTGCCGGCACAAGACAAGTACTATGTAAGAAACTCAAATAGGAGATACGGATTGAAGATGTGTGACAAGTCAATTATCTCCGATCTGGAAAAATAAGATGCATCCGCATCACTGAGGGGCGGAATTGACTCGGTGGAGGGTAAAAAGGAGACAATCTGTTTTTCGGCGCGTCTCAATTAAGTTAATATCTGAGACGCGCTCGCTTCTCTATCAAAAGGGAGACACGCATTCCTATTGCGCGTCACCGATTATGTAAGTAAAGAAGATGTGTGTTGCTAGGAGCGTGCCTCCTTTTATCATGAAAGCGGGCGCGTCTTCCATTCCGTCTCTCATCACGAAAGCAGGCGTGTCTCCTTTATCACAAAAGTGGGCACGTCTCCGTTTCATATCTCCCTTATAAAACGTGTTCCCAGCTAGGGCAGAACAGTGATGACGTCTGATCTTGCCCCATTCTTACCATTTCTTTTCCTTTTTTTGGAGGTGCTCTCTAAAAATCTTGTGATGATGAAACATAATTCTTGTAAAGGTTAGTCCTCTCATCCTCTCCCCCTACTTCTTTTGTTTTTGCCCCTTATATCGTGCTTCAATGATCTTGACTATCATTGGAATATAATTTCTTTGATGTAGCTCTTTTTTATTCTAAATTAGAGTTAGATGTTGTAGTACTTGTAGTAAAAAATTGAATTAACTTGTTAGATATATCTCATCCAACACATAATTTGTTATTTTATACGTAGATGTCCTCAGATCAAAGTTGGATGTATGGGTCGTGCCTTTGCAATGAGTATATCAAATAGTTATATGCATTTATTGATTTCGTGAAGAAATACATGTTGGACAATGTTAGAGGGAATCTTTGTTGTCTTTACAAACATTGTAAGAATGGGAAGAAATATCGTGCAGATGATGTGTTGAGGTCACATTTGATCAAGCATGAATTCATGAAGGATTATCGATGTTGGAATAAACATGGGGAGGAAGGACTTAATTAAGCAGACATGAGAGATTCATATGTGGAGAGGGAGGTACCTACTGGTGTTGAAGAAGATCACGATGATGTGAACGAGGCAGATATATTAGGGTTCACCGATGACGACATCGAGTTTCAGGTGCATAACATAGAGGGGATGGTACGCAATATCGAGACACATGGAGACAATGATTAGTACAGTAATGGTGAACTTGCAAAGTATAAGAAGATGATCAAATACTCCAATAAGCCATTCTATCATGGTTGTGCAGCTCAGTACACGAGACTGTACGCGATGGTGAAACTTTTTCAGTTGAAGGCGAGCAACGGATGGAGTGATTGTGGTTTTAAGGACTTGTTGACGCTCCTTAAGGACATGTTACCCCAAAGCAATGCACTCCCTGAGACCGTTTGTGAGGCAAAACAGATAATCTATCAATTGAGTTTGAAGGTGAAAAATCTACGCGTGGAAGAATGATTGCATTCTATATCGTGGGCTTGAGTACGAAGACCTTGAGAAATGTCATATTTGTGGACTCGACTGATTTAATCATAGAAAAAATGGCGGTGATGACGAGAACTGCAACAGAAACAGAAGAAAAGACGAGTCTAAAAAGATGTTTTGGTACTTTTCTATCATTACTCATTTGAAGCGTTGGTTTGCAAATAAGAAAGAGTTAGAATTGTTATGATGACACAAAGACAAGCATAAGCAGGATGTTGAAATGAGAAGACATCCTACTGATATCACACAGTGACAAAATATTGATTCATGAAATCCTGAATTTGTCATTGATCCGAGGAATATTAGGATTGCATTAAGCACTGATGTCATGAACTCATTCATGAACAGTAGCACACATAGCACATGGCCAATTGTGTTGACGATTTTGAGCCTTTCTTCTTGGTTGTGCAACAAATAGAAATATATTATGATGTTAGGATTAATACTGGGGCCACAACAAATTGGGAATGACATCGACACTTATTTTACGCCTTTGGTTGAAGATTTGAAGGAGCCGTGGTACAATGACGGAGTGTAGATTTAGGATGAGCACAAGCATGAGTACTTTGGTCTCAAAGCCATTTTATTTGTGACCGTTAGTGATTCTCCAGCGGCACGTAACTTGTCCGGACAAAGAAAGAAAGTAGGTTGCGGATGTCCACATTGTTTCAAAGAAACAGACTCACAATATTTCAGTGAGTCATAAAAAATAGTGTACGTGGGACATCGACGCTACATTCCAATGAAACACCAATTTCAGAGTATGAATGATCAATTCAATGGTAATACTGAGAAGAGGTATCCTCCACCGCATCTCATAGGTCATGAAGTCTATGAAATGGTTAAAGGTGTCCATGTTATCCTTGGTAAGCGAAAAAGGATTAGCAAGAAAACTCAAGAAGATGACATGTGAAAGAAGCAATCGATTTTTTGGGAGCTACCGTATTGGAAAGACCTAGACGTCCGTCATTTGATTGATGTGATGTATGTTGAGAAGAATGTGTGCGAGAGCCTCCTCGGAATATTGCTTAACACAGATAAGAAAACTAGGGATCATGGACATGCACGAGCTGATCTAAAAAAATAGGAATTAGGCCAGAGTTGTGGCTCGATGACTCGGTAAAAGAAACAGAACTACCCACATCATGGATCACCCTTTTAAAACATGAGAAGGAGTTTTATGGGTTATTGAAAAATGTTAAAGTACCATCCGGCTACTCGACGAACGTCTCAAGGCTTATTTCATTTCCAGATCTAAAAGTAGCTCCCAACGTGAAGTCTTATGATTACCATGTATTACTTACGCAGATGATTGCCATTGGAATTCAGAATATCCTACCGACCAATGTTCAGAAAGTTATAATGAATTTTTGTTTTTTCTTCAATGCAATTGGTCAAAAAGTACTAAGTGAAGAAGAGCTTGAGTCATTAAAAAAAGACACTATGAAACTTTATGCTTCCTAGAGATGTATTTTTCACCTACCTTTTTCGACATCAGTGTCCATTTCATAACTCATCTTATTAAGGATACAAAGCTACTTGGTCATGTGTTCCTTCACCATATGTATGAGAGATTCAATGGCATACTAAAGTCGTTCGTTAGAAATCGAGCTTACATTGAGGGCAGCATGGTACAAGGATAATGTACAGAGGAAGCCTTGGAATGGGCCCTAAATAATGCTGGCCTGAGTAACCTGATTGATGTTCCCAAGTCTCATCACGAGAGGAGGCTCATAGGAAAAGGGACCATTGGGAAAAAAGCTATAACTTCATATCCACATTTATTTCGTTGTGCTCATTTTCACGTGTTGCAACAGATGTCCACTGTGTATGAGTACTTAGATGAGCACAAGGAGGTGTCACTTAGAGACAATCCTGGGTGTAATGAATCATGATTAGCAAATGAACATATGAGAAAATTCATTGGCTGGCTCCAGGATCGTATTTCTCAATCATCAGGTACTCAAACAAGTGAATACCTAAAAAAGTTGGCTCGTGGCCCTATATTCACCGTTGTGGCATATCAAGGGTACACCATAAATAGATACATGTTCTACATTGGACAACAAGATAAGAAAATCATGTATCAGAATAGTGGTGTATGTGTTAATGCTTATGATGTTACAGGCCAAGACAAAAATATGTACTATAGTCAAATATAAGAGATCTGGAAGCTTGACTTTCACGGCTTCAAGATTCCTCTTTTTCATTGGAAATGGGTTGATGTAATCAATGGTGTTGTACAAGACAAGTATAGGCTCATTAGCGTTGGCCTTAACCGTCAAGGATATAAGTCAGAGCCTTTCGTGTTAGCAAAACACGTTGCTCAAGTGTTCTATGTTCCAGACACAACAAACAAAAGACTTAAGGTGGTTATACCTAAAAACCGATGAATCGTCAGAGTCGAGAATGTCGTCGATGAGGAAGAGTTTGATCAATTTGATGAGATTCCTTCTTTCGTCACCTCGATGATCAAGCCAAGAATACCATCGGCCAATGAAGTTCCATACTTGCGCAATGACCATCATGAAAAAGTCAAGAATTTCAAAAAATCAAGACCGCAATGGAAAGTAGCAAAATAATTGTGTAAAATATGCTCAATGTGTGAAAATATGATGATTTGTGTGAAAAATTGACTTTCAATGGATATTTGTGTAAAATATGCTCAATGTGTGAAAATATGGTCATTTGATGTCTTGGTTTTGTTTCTGAAGTGTGTGCTATTTCTGAAGTCTTGTGTTCAGTTTCTGATGGACATTGTACTAAACCTGACAATTGTTCAGTTTCTGATGAAGAAAAAGGGAGATGCGCACTTTCTACGCGTGTCTCTCATAGGAGGTAAAGGGAGACGCGCTCTCGCTATGCGCGTCTCCCATAGGAGTCAAAGGGAGACACACTATATAGGAGCACATCTCCCATTTACCTAACTCCGTAAAAAGACTGCCAACAGAATATTCTTCACGGGATGCTCCTTGTGCCAGCACACGGTGTGCCCGATGACACACATACGCGAACGTATGTGTTCCAATGGGCACCCTGCGGGCTTGGTGCAAGAATCACTGCATGGAGCACAATCTGTTTGAGATCTTCAAGGCTCTTAGATTGTTGCGTGTTTAAAAGCTGGTGAGCATGAGTTCTAATAGACGAGGTGGGAGTAATCTTCTAAACCGTGTGGGTGCAAGTTGAAGGGAGACGTGCGCTAACTAGGTGCATCTCGCATATGGGAAAAGGGAGACGCGTGCTAAGTAGGCGTGTCTCACATATGGAAAAGGGAGACGTGTGCTAACTAGGCGTGTCTCATATCTCGGGCAAAAGGACAACTCCACGTGATAACTCTTGTGGCGCAAGTGCGAGCACAATGGCACACATGCACATGTGCGCCAATGGAGACGCGCGCGCGGCGTAGGATGCACCATGTGGAGCACAAGTTGTTTGACTGTCATGGGTTTAAACCATGAGGCACAAGTGGAAAGGATTCACACGTGATAACTAGGCATGTCTCGCATATGGGAAAAGGGAGGCACACAATATGGATGCACGTCTCACTTTTGCTTAACTGCATAAACAAAGACCGTCAATAGAAAATTCTAAATGGGATCCCTCCAGAGCTGCATGACGCCCCGTGCCCGTTTGGACACGTGCAGTGTGCAACCCGACAGGGGTCGCGTGTAGAATAAGTTGTTTTCAGTCTTCGAGTCCTTCTGACTGTCATATGTTTAAAAGCTGGTGACCATAAGTTCTAGTAGGCGAGGTGAGACTAAACTTGTAAACCGTGCAAGCGCAAGTGGAAGGGGGCGTGCTCTAAAAAGGCGTGTCACGCATCTTAGTAGTTGGAGATGGGCCTTCTATAACGCGCGTCTCGCTTTTAATTAAAAGTATAAAACAATGTTTAACAGTATATTCTCCACATGAGCTTCCTAACCCCGTGCAAGTGGGTGCCATGTAATAGGCACGCAATGCGTGAGGTAGGAAGCTCATGTGGAGCACAAACTGTTAGATACATTGCGACCGGACCGACTGTCGTGGGTTTAAAAGCTGAGTAGCATGAGTTCTAGTAGCCGAGGTGAGACTAAACTTCTATACTGTGCTGGACGAGACAAGATGAAAGGAGACACGTCCATATGTAGCGCGTCTCGCTTTCGGATCAATGCGAGACGCGCTACTAAGAGCTTGTCTCCCTTTGCAATGAAATGGGAGACGCTCCTATAGTATGTGTGTCTCCAATAAGAGAAGAAGAGAGACATGCGTAATAATGGCGTGTCTCACATTAGGCCCCTCCCCTAAAATTTTAGGCCCTGGGCTCTCCCTCTCCACACTTAGCAATTTTTTGACCCCGCACTCTCTCTCGCTCATCTGTCGCCCTAGAAACTATCGTGCCACCGCTGCCTGCTGTCGGTGCTGTCATCGCCTGCCATCCTCGGTCCCAGCCTTGGAGCACGCCACTGCCTCATCCCCGGTCTTGGAGCATGCCGCCACCTCGGCCTCGGAGCGCTCCGTCACCGTCCTCTTCCTCAAGCCGTCCGTGCGCCACTCTTGGTCACTGTCGTGCCGCCACTGTCGACCTCGACCCTGCCTCCCTCGGAGTGCACCGCCACCGTCGACCTCGACCCCACCTCCCTCGGAGTGCGCCACTGATGTCCTCTTCCTCAAGCCCTAGACAGGTATCACACCTCCTTCTCTCATCTCTGCTTTGGTTCACACAGGTATTGGACAATGATGCTTTTGCATTTGAACTACTATCTTCGGATAGTATAAGGTGCCTCTGGTAGTTTTCATGGGTACTTTGGTGTCTGCCTTTACTCTATAGAGATCTTAGATGTGGATTACTGAAGTATGACATGTTGTTCTGCGTGTTGCTTTATTTTGCCTATTTTGGTTGTGATGTCAAGGAAGAAGTAACATGTTAGCTGTCTGTCAAGGAAGAAGTACTTTGGTGACTGTTTGTAGGAATTTAAATAAAATTTGTGACTGTTTACAGGAATTTGAACCAAATTAGTGAATTGCATTGAATTTTAGTCAATTTTAGCGATTTTATAGTAAAGTATTATACTAATGCCTAAACTTTATTAAATTTGAGTGAATTTTAGTGGATTTTAATGACTCATTAAATTATATGCTTATGTTATGATTAGATTGTGCTTATGTTATGATTGTTTTCATTTGTGAGTGCTTGTCTTCGATTATATGATTAGGTTATATAATCAAGATGTCTTAGTCGGAGCAGCACCACCACCAGCAGAGTCAGCAACATACTGAAGAGGCTCAGCAGCAACAGTCAGCAATAGACTGAAGAGGCTCGGCAGCAGTAGAGTTAGCAACATAATGAAGAGGCTCAGTTGCAGACTTAACAACAGCAGGGTCAGCACACTCATGAAGAGGAAGAACTGACTGGAACACAATCAAAAACTACCTCTCGTCAACGATAGCCAGGGTCGCATACGACATGGCCGACGGATGTAATGAGTGTTGGTGAGGTCAATGATGAAGGCGCATCCTTGGACACGACAGTGAATACGAGATTGTCCAGGGTTTGTGGTCTAGCTGCCCGGCAAAGGATGTCGTTAATCCTGCAGGGATTCGATGACTTGACCGAAAATGAAAAAGACGAGCTCTTCAAAAACTCTATTTAAGCATATGTTCAATATCCAGAAGAGCTGAAGCAGAAAGAGAAGAAGATAGCTATAAAGATCATCTCTCATGCTTAGAGGAGCTACAAGAGTAAGCTTGTGAAGATTTGGAGGAATCAGGACACCCCTTTCTGTAAGTACAAAGATGTGACAAAAGAAGACTAGGCGAGAATTGTTGAAAAATGTGAAATCAGAGCACTTTGTCATTGAGAGTCAGTACATGTAGTGGCTTCGATCTCAGAATGAGCTTGACCACCACCTCGGCAACACCAGTTATGCTGAAAAACAGAGAAAGTGGCAATAAGAGGATGAAAGATTGGTCCATCATGGTCTTGAGAATCCATACGACAAATTCCCTGGACGAGTGGGACCATTTATGTGTGCTCGTTCTAAGTTGACAGAGTCAGGCGATGTCAGCTTCTACAGCCAGAGCACTTTGGAGGTGGCTCAAAGGGTCTTGAGGGAGAGCAGCGAAGACTCAAATGGTTAGAGGGAAAACGACGCCTTCACTAAGGCCCTACAAACCAAGGAGCAACGAGGTCGTGTTTGTGGTATTACCAGTAAGTTGACCTGCAAAGGGATAAGGAGATGTTAGTCATACCGTTCAATATGGGTAATCATTGGGTAACCATATCAATTTCTATCAAGTACGACCAAGTCTGGTACTGCGACTCCTTAAGGCCGACAGATCCAATAACTGGTGAATGATTTACCCGTGATTGGACTGACGTCATGGCCGTTCTTAACGAGTAAGTTTCTACTTCACTTATTTTCTGATCGTTTCCTCATTGCATGATAATTTTACATTAACATACGAATATTTCTGTTTAAGGCTTTTGACATGTACATAGTTAAAGTGCTATGAGGGCACCCAAAAGACAAACGCCAATAGCTTAAACATCATACTATAAATCTACGTCCAATAACAAGCTTCAGGCAACACATGCGGCTTCCATGTCTGATTAAACATGATTGCATTTGAAGCGCAACTGAATTGAGGTGTAAGTGCATTTATTTTACTTTATTGTCGATATTTATGATTAAATATGCATATTCATCTTTTGTTAATACATACTTCTCATTTTATCCTGGTAGACTATGAAAACGCTTTCATTAACGTAGCAGGTTTTAGCCTCGAGCACATTAGAGAGAGGGTAGCGGCATTCATTGTATCGTAAGTCATTAGTCCAAAGGAAGAATTTCATTTCAAACCATAGACTTTGTGTTAGCTAGATGATAGTTATTCTTTGTGTAATAGTTAATTGATATATAGGCTTTGTGGTCAAAATGATGAACACTTTGTGTAATATTTGATTGGTAAATATAATTGAATGTGTAATCTCCATTTGACTATATATATATATATGCTTCTGTATGTATATGTTGCTTATCCTGGTAATGCGGCTGACAAATCATGTCTAGCTCTAGATGCAACCGACAATTAGGATGCCCATGAGGGGCATCAAATAGGAGAGACGTGCCTAATAGGGTGCGTCTCCTATTTAGTGCCACAATGACCCTAGACGGCAATTAAATCGGCGACGCGCTAAAATAAAACGCGTCTCAGATTTTTAGTAATGGGAGAAGCGCCATAGGGGTCCAGCCAACAATCAAATCGGTGACACGCACCTTTGAAGCGTGTCTCAGATGAGTGCCATAATGGAAGACATGCTCTAACTAAATGCGTCTCCAATGTATACTAATCGGAGACGTGCCCGGGCGCACGTCTCATATGACTTTGTAATGTGAGACGTGACAATGAAGACGTACGATCTACATATCTTCATTCTTCGTACAGACACGTCTCAACTGTGTGTTTCTCATGTAGTGAAGAAGACTATTTATGCAGGTGATGTGTGGTCACCCTCGTGTTCTTCCTTAATCTCTCATCCACACGCATGCAAATGATACCATTGATCAACAAGCATATAAGTGCGCATATCTTCAACTCACCGCAATGTGGGACTAAATGTTGCACCTCGCACACTAAGCATGAATGTCTTTGAGATTATCCCGGAATTATTGTGAATACAAATGGCCATGCCCACAAAAAGCTTAGCAATCCCTCATTAGATCCTAAAGTTCCATTAAGACCTCATCCTATTTGTAGTATAGTATACAAGTTTTTCGATGGAGGCTATATATCAAGTTTAACCTCGGTCTAGAACAATCGGTTACACTCGTTCACCTGCTGCCCTACGTCTACAACTTGTACAAAGCAGACAGAAATGACAAGTCATGGGAACAGAGAGTTAAATGAATCAGTTTTCACTTGAATCGCTTGGTGGAAGGAGAGAGCGTTAGTACAACCTGGCGTTTGACGTTGGAAGGATTGGAAGAAGAGGGCGTCACTGCACCACGTCGGGATCACGCAGAGAGGGAGACACCGCGCCGGGGGACGAGGGAGAGGGCGACGCCGCACGTACGGGCTGGGCCGGATCGCGTGCGGGGGAGGGATCGGAGGTGGCGACGCTGCGTGGGAAGATGAAAAAGGAAAGGGAGGGCGCGCGGCTCGCGCGGCCGGGACAGCTGACAGAAAAGAAAAGAGAGGGAGTCGCGCATTAACCTGCTCCTATAATTAAGCTTAATTATGCTGACAGAACAGACATTTTCTTTTTTATCACGCGTCAACCAAAAATTCCAGTTTACAAGACTGCAGTCCAACAGGCCACATTTTATGGTCCACAATCCAACAGTCAATAACAGTTGAGAGCTGGTTAGTACTCATAAAAATAGTTGGGAAAAATCGACTGAGTAAAGAACCCCCTGCAAAGGCAAAAGCATCAAATTAAAATACTACAATGGCATGTCCCGCAAAATTCATTGCTGAAAGTGGAGATGATCCAGTTACACAAAGGCATAGTTGTCCATGAGCGAGATGGATACAAATACTGCTAATAAATCTGAATACAGACAACATGAATCCCGGCCACCGTCGTCGACGCACCTGTTGCCCGCACCGCCGATTGACCAGCTCGGGCGCGAGCTCCGGCCATGCAGCTTACCACCAACATCATCAGCGGTCTCCATTTCGAGGATCTATATATGGTTTGGATTGGAGAAGACGAGAGTAGAACGGGATCGGTTTGAGATTGAAGAAGCGCGGTTGGGAAGGAAAGAAAAGCGAATCACTTGCTGGCGGGTGAGCATTGAGCTTGAGCAGCAGGCCGCGATGAAATTTTTTCGTGAGTGCAGATTGCCCCCTGCACAGGCAGGTCGGTACGGCTGTTTTCTGACCGCAGGATCAGTTGCATTGGACGGTTACAGATGTCGTACCTTTGGTACCTGCTACGTACCTCGATCTCGAAGGATTGGAAGAAAGCTCGATAAAAAGTTAGATTTTAGCTTCACATGGCAAGACCAGTAAACATTCAAGTTACTAAACAGTCATAATGACGCCGCCGCCCATCCTAGCACCTTCCAAGTCACCGGCCGGCTGCCACCCCAACGCTGCTGCCAGGTCGTCGGCTAGGTCGCCAGCTTCCAAGCACTATTGTTCGGTGGCTGAAACAAATGTGAAGAAGGGGAACGATTACCTGAAAAAAATAAGCCCGCCACCTTCCAGTCACTTCTCCTATTGGCCACTCTAGTGCTTGGGTTCTTCGTCTTAGCCCGCCATCATATGGTGTCTTTTAGTGTACTCTCAATCTCCATAATACCATGACCAACAATTTGTTTGTTCTGCTCCAGTGGTATGCTGTAGGTTATAGGTATGGTCTGCTCAAATGGAGTCCTAAGTTTGTAGCTTATTTTCTGCAGATTCAGTTGCATTTTGAGGAGACAAGCATCTGGTGAGGAGGAGAGCGAGGTGATGCGTTCGTGCAAGAGCAGGACATTGACATGAACTTGAACAGTTTGACAATATATCCAATTTGTATGATGTCTTATTATTAATTTAGTTGGCATGTTGCATTGATTGTTATTCCAATGTTTGTCTGAGTGTTGTTACTAATTATAATGTTTTCTTCGTATTAATACAATTTTTGTAAAAGTTGAACACCAATAATGCATTAATATTGTGCTACATTACTATCTTAGT
>VSTD030001764.1:0-12633 GCA_008808055.3 Sporobolus alterniflorus | reverse complement strand
AATCCATAGTATTTCGACAGAGCTTCACCACTCGATCAAACTAGAGCCGGGAAATCCTGTCAGACCCCGAAGGATTCTGATGGAGCTTCTGCGCTCGAGCTACGAGGAGAGCTCCCGACAGGCCTGAAGGCCCTTCGGCCCTTAGAGCCTCACCACTCTCTTGACAATGATATGCCTAGCTACTACACTAAGAATGTGAGCTTTGCAAGTGAAATCTCCAAAATGTGGTGTGTGTGTGTGTCGACTTTCACCATGATGGGGGTATTTATAGGGGCGAATGGGACCCCCACCGATTTGGATAAGTCAGTTTGGCGCCAGGTGGTGGCCGGGCGGCCAAGACTCGTGGCCGGTCGGCCGGGTGGATTGGCCTCCACTGACTTTCTCCACTGATTCGGGTTCTCCTCCTCGTGTAGACGCATGATAACCAAGGCTTGAGCCGAACCTCCTCAAACCCTGGTCGACCGGCCAAGTAGTTGGGCTGACCGGCCAGCCCTTGGGCCCACTCGGCCTGAGGTCTGGCTCACTTGGTCCACGTGTCAAATACACCCCCGTGGTAATGATGAATTTGATATTTTGTCAAGTTTACTTTGTCATCCCTTAAAATGCTTCAATTTGGTACCTAAGTTCCTGAAATCAAATAAAATACTAAAATCGTGGAACTAGGTTAGTAGACAAGGTGAATACATGGTTATTGCATACATTTACTCAACATGTTGGCACATAAAATCGATGTTTTATGAGCACCAACAGCTGCTGGGCCGGCGGCGATGGGGCCGGCCTGATGAACAATACCGTTTCGATTTAATTCAATAAATTCAAACTAAACCGGATTGGTTCGATCAAAGGATGACCTTCTTGAACTAAAAAAAAATTAAATAAAATATGGTTATGAACATTTTGGAGTAAGGAACAACGGTCCTTATAGGAACTTCTCCAGATTTGAAAAGGATTTTGAATTAAAATTCAAGGAAGCTTTTAGGGTTTGAAAATAAAAAATGATGGAATTGGATTGGAACATCAAGAATTAATGAAATTTAAACAAGAGGCTCCTATTTGCACTTGGATGTCAGATCAACTCATGAAAAAGAATTTGGAAATTCAAATTTGCAAGTTTTCTAAATTTGCTTCGAGAATTTGTTTTGAAATAATTTGAATCTTCATTGGCTTGCTTAGGATTGGATTCATCAATGAACTTGATTCTTGGTTAAGGCCTTAATGACAATTATTAGGGTTTTCGTAACAAGGGGTATTACATGGGTAAACAGAGAGGGTCAATCAGTGTTTAGAGTTATTCTTGCACTGTTGTGTACATGACACACCTAAGAAATGGAAAGTTTGGTTGTCTTTGGCAAGTTCTAGTACAATACATCATACCATACATCACTGGGGTCCACTCCTTTCAAGGTGCTATATGGGTATGATGTGATCATCATTGCTGCTCCATTGCTACCATCACTGAGAAAAAGTTAGTCCAGGACATGTTCACAGAAAGAAGACTTCGTACTGAGCTGATGAAGCAGCACATAACAGGATCAAACATTAGGCAGATAAGAACAGAACTGACCATGAGTTTCAGATTGGAGATAGGTCTTACTCAAGCTCCAACCATATGCACAAAGGTATCTCGTCAGTCGCCCCTTTCCTAAGCTGTCTCTTAAGTTCTATGGACCTTATACTATCCTGGAACGCATAGGCAAGGTGAGCTATCATTTGCAGTTACTGCCAGACAGTCAAATCCATCCAGCGTTCCATCTTTCACAGCTTAAACAGTTTACCCTGATTTTATTCCTGTGTTTACAAAACTTCCAGTGCTGACAGACTTCTCTCAGGAAACATTGCAGCCAGAAGCGATCTTGGAGTGAAGGTTGGTCAGAAAGGGGAACGCAGCGACACCTCACGTGCGTGTTCGGTGGAGTGGACTACTGACAACTGCGGCTACATGGGATGACTGATATGTGTTGCTGGACATGTTTCCTTCTGTGTCATCTTGGGGACAAGGTGGTTCTCAGGAGGGGAGAGGTGTCACACTGGAGACTGTGATTAACGAGGAGAAAGTCTGAGGCGAAAAAGATTAGGTGTGAGTAATGATATAAGCCCAATGGGCATGAGTAACAATGTAAGCCCAATGAGTGAGTGCATGAGTGCGAGCCCACAGTCAGTGGCGCTCTCGTATATATTGCGTGAGCAGCTATGAACAAGGTCACGAACAGAATTACCAAAAAATAATCTCCTTCCTTCCTCTTGTCTGAGAAGGGTTGGTCCGGCGACACCGTGGCCGCCTCAGGCTGCCGAACTCGCCGTCGGTCAGCAAGGTGCGTCACACGTTGGAAAATGGAAATCACTTTCCTTGATGGCATCGAGTACGGAACGCGTCGAGCCCGTGCTCCAACTCCTCCCCGCCATGGTCGGCGGAGGAATCGAATGGAGGGGGAGAGACAGAGGTCAGGTCGCTAGGTCAGTCGGTCAGGTCTCACGTGCGATCAAATCAACTCTGTTCCCATCCCATCCCATCCCTTGCAGTTCCTTTGCGTGAGCAGGAACAAGCTGCGACAGATAGCGGCAGGATCAATTATGATTCACGCCGCATGCCACAACCATGTGATGTTCTGGCACCACGCAAGGACGGACGGGTGCTGCTGTTGCGCTAGCTGGTCTGGTCTGGTCTGGTAGTACCAACTCTACCAGTAACATGAACACGCTTGGCCGCTCCTTATCCCCTGCCAGGGGATGGGGCAACGGCGGTTACTCCCTGATGTCAACTGCTGAGCTAACCATGAGTGCATCCATGACTCATCCTCTGTGCAAGCAGGCACAACAAACCTAGCTACTAATGAAGAGCAGGTCAACTGATGACTGGACCCTCAAAGATCAAAGAGAGAGGCTGTGATACAGCTTCTCGTGTGGTCCATGTTGCAGCTACGGCGAGGAACATGAATACAAACATGATGCAAGGTTTAACAAGTTCGGAGGTGTCACAAACACCAACAGAGCCAGAGGATCGCGGTCGCTGATCAAGCCATCTGAAAAGGCAGATTTTAGGCTTCCAGATGAAACAATAGCTGGGATTACTCCATTTTTTTCAGAGGAAAACATGTATACTGAAAAAAATGGGAACAACGGTTTTCTTGAGATCTGACCAGCACCTGTTGCATCAGTCAGTATCTCCTACCTAATTACAGTAGGCCTATAAATACCCAGTATCTCCTACCTAATTACAGTAGGTTTATAAATACCCTTTTGTAGCGCCGAAATCTGGATGGGATGCCTTTGACTGACTTCAATAGATTAATGCAAAAGCATTCTCTCTACACAAATGCCTCCCGTATACTATTCACAAATACAAATACCTTCAACAGACATTGCATTGCAAACGGAGGACGCAGTTTGCAATCAATGAGAGAGAAGGACCCGAAATAGATTACCTCTCTCCTTAATGCATTTTGCGCTCATGGAGCCCACCCCCGCTGTCTGCCGGTCGGCCATCGCCTCCCACATGCCAGGTCACCGTTGCCCCCACCTGGCAGGCCCGCCGATGCCACCACACGCCCGACCGCCGTCATCGACCCCTGCTCGCCTCGATCTCAGCTTGTACAAATGCATTGTATTGTTGGAGATTGTGTTTGTATTTGAGGCAACACAGGTACTGTAGATGTGATCCACACTTGCATTTGCCTCCCGGAAATGCACTTGGTTATTGGAGTCAGTCTTAGGTGAAAGAATGTATAAATAGTCCTGCAAGCTATTAGTCCAGAAATCATCACGAGAAGATCCTCTGGTTCTTTTGCTCTTCCATCTGAAATGAGACCAGGGACCAATTTCACTTGTCAGGTACAACACACCCTATAATACGAAATAGAAATCCCAGCTTAGTTATGAAAGGAAGGGATAATGCTACAAATATAGTGAATGATGAACTGAAAAAATGTACATTATATGTACTCACTTGAATGGATAGTACATGTTGCTTCTCTGTGTTAGACAGGTATGCCGCCTGAAGTGGATGCTTGCATTCATAGGTATGTGTTTCATTATATAGGGGTGAAATCCTAGAGAGGCACCCCATGGCTGGGTTGTAACACCCAATTTTGCATTAATAAAATTTTATTAAATTAGAAGTGCATTAGGTTGCATTTTAAATAAATAGTATAGGGTAAAATCTTTTCTTAAATAATTTTGCCCAAGATTGCATTTCATGGCATGGTATATTGCATTTTCTACAAATCCTTGGAGAGCCTAGAAGATTTCATGAAAAATCCTCATGTCCAAATAACCTCAATATCTCCTTGTATAAATTTTGAAAGTCTTGCCAAATTCTAAAATCTATATATAATTTCAAAAAAGAAAAATCCTTTGATTTCAGCCCACCCAGCAGCACAGTGCGGCACGTTAAGCTTTCCACACACCCAGGCCCAAGCTCCGTTTCTCCTTCCTCCTCCCACTGCTGCCACCCGCCGCCACTGCTGCACCGCCTGCCCCTTCTCGGCCACCTTCCACGCCATGGAGAAGCACCGCCCGCGCCAGTTCCATTTCACCCTCCAACCGGTTGCTACCCCCTCCTCTCCCCCAAGGAAAAACAACCGTTTAATGGACACTCATTGTCGGCAATGAGGCCACCAGCCGACCGCCTCCCCTCCCTCGCCGTCGGTCCCTATAAAGGCCCTCGAGCTCCTCCGTATTTCCCCACACCTCCTTTCGCTCTCAGCTTTTATCCTCCCCTTCTCTAGTGCTACCCTGATGAGATCGAGTCACCGCTACGCCGCCTCCTCGCCGTCAGCCAAGCTTCGGTGAGGGCCTGAATGGACTCGCCGACCTCGTCTTCCCCTTACCCGAGCCCCACAGTGAGCTCTCATGGTCGGAGCCAGCCGTGCGACCCGCTTCACAACCCGTTGATCCAGTCGACGGATATTTCCATTCGGAAATAATTCCGAAATACCTAAATCCTTGCCACTTTTGAACTTAGACCCCTGAGTTTTTCAGATATTAACCCGCAATCCAAATATTCTCATATTCTTTCAATTAAGCCCCTAATTTTTGAAAAGTATTTGCAGATCAGTCCCAAGCTCTTCAAATTAGCATTCTGACCCTGTACTTCACCCAAATTACACATATGCCCCTGTATTTTTACACAGAAGCCCTCCAAACTTTTTGTAATTCCAAATATACCCCTGGAACCTCCCAAAAGGACAATTTTGCCTCTACAACTTCAAAAGCCCATATATTTTCAACTGAAACTCTGATCCCCATGATTCTTGCGCCAAAATTCTCAGAATCACTTCCTCTTTCATTTTTATGCATTCATATAACACATGTTTGCTGCATTTTGTTGATTGTTTGTCTGTGTGTGCTTCATGTTAGGTAACCCCATGCTGGAGCAGTTGTTCGAGGATTTCTAGGAGCAAGACTTCGAAGAGTCAGAGCTTTTATAACAAGGCAAGTGTCCTTGATCAACTTTTGCACCTATACATTATTCCTGTCTATTTCATAGAATTAGAACTGCATGCTAGGAGTAAGCTGGCTCACGCACCTATGCTAGGCTTGACTAGAATTGTTTGACTATTCCTTGGAAAAATCCTTAGAGTAGTATGGTTATTTTATTTTGTGTAGACATTGCTTAGCCTCGCATGATCTGGTCTAGGTTTGGGTAGTTGTTATGTTACTTCATTTATACCTACTGTCACACCATCATTGTTGTTATATTCCCTGTTAGTGAGGAGAATAGGGATTTGGGGTGACTGGTTTGGAACTGTGTTTGGTGGATTCTGACAGTTTGGGGCTTTGTCCGGTGGATTCTGGAAGTCCGTGGTTAGTCGTCATACCCAAATCTAAGCGCACACCCCAGAGGTGTGTAAAGGTACTTCGTCAGATCAACCGATGCCTTACTGCAAAGGATAACCGTGACTATGACGAATGTGTACATCCTCTACAAAATGTAAAATTGTCTTGACATCCGTGCTCACGGAGTTGAGCGGCATGGATCCTCACATGATTAGTGGGAACCTGGGATAGGTTTGGTTTGATTGGAAGTTTGGTCAGTCTTGTGGTTTAGGTCAATCTACCATAGTGGACTCTGTGGTATGTTCGATGTTGCAATTTCGAGGAGAATGCAAACTAAGTCATAGAAGTATTAAGGCATAGGATTTAAACACTACTTTTTTCAAGTCAAGACAGAGTCAACCATTCCTTACTACAACTGATGAGATCATGCACATATTTGCTGCACCGGGTGCCTACATTCGAATGCTCCCATGGCCTCCGCCTTTCACGATGATGGGAAGACAAGGTTGTGGTGCCACTTTGAAGATGACTTTGAGTCGAGGACGACTCAAATGTAAGAAGGGGAGGATGATGAGTACATCTCTTGCATCGATACAACCACATCCTCATGGAGCGATACTAAGACATATTTTAAATACGGTAAACTCATTCTTATGTTTTTCTATCAATTATCTTGAGAACCGATTGCTACTGGATGATTTACTTGTTGTTAGGAACCATGGAAATGATGAGGAGGACACACAGGACACTAAGGAAGTGCTAGAGAGCCTAAGAGACATGCATAACAAGGTGGAGATCCAAACCAATTTAGAATTCCAGAGTTTGACTTCAAGTCCAACGTAGAGTCTAGGACCACATTGTATTCAAATTGATGGTCAGGATTCATAAAAACTCCGATTTAGATGTTATACATATGCACAGAACAATAAGGAGATAACCATTCCAATGACACTAGTACCAAGTCCAACTAAAATTGGATGCGGCCAGGATTGCCAAAATAATTTCAATTTCTAGAGCCCAACTTGTCTAGGAGCTATCCATATTAAAACTGATGCACAGGTCGCATACGACATCCAATTATGGATTTCTTGGACTTGTTGTTAAGGTAAGGAGATAAAATTTCCAATGGGACTGGTCCCATGTCCAAATTCATTAGGAATCAACGGAATCGTCAAAATAATTGGTCGTCCAGAATCTGTCTTAGTGCTGCGCCACCTATTTTCAGCCGATGACCTATGTATCGAGTTGGAGTCCATTAGGGACATGTCCATGGCCCCTAGCCTTTATATTCAGTATCCGCCATTGAGATTACTTAGGTTTTGCTTAAATTAATCTGTTAGAAATAGTTTCACCGTCATTATGGTTTGTAAGGCCCCAACTTGTGAGCTTAACCATTCATCCGCAATTCTGTTGCGTTCTTCTCTATTCTTGCTTGTGTTCTCAATTGTGCTTGCAGGGATTAACCTTCTTGGTGAGGTCAATTGGTGTCACATGGATTAATAACCAATGGAGCAGTGGTGTAGTTACTGCAAGAGTTCGACGTTCTATTTAGGGCCTTCATCATCAATGTCGAGATCTTCACCAATCAACTTACCTCTATCTCTCAGAAGATCGGCACTCAACCCCTCATCAAGATCAAACTGCCATGGCCGCCCCAACAACAAATGACATGTGCTCAATGGAGCAACTACACAGTGACCCAGATGACTCGGTGGGCTCATGTGGGGTCAGTATAGGCCCATATTACAACAAGATGGCAGCAACATAACTTCTAGAGATAGAGTCCTACTCTAATAAGATCAAATCTTGTAATTAGGAAAGACTAGAAATAGAGTTATATTAGGATTACAATTGTAACTGGTCAGTGGACTTTCCTTGTAACCCCTACCCCCTTGGATATAAAAGGAGGACAGGGGCACCCCCAAACGACAACTACAATCACCACATCAATTGCCACGAGCAATACAAGAACACATGTCGTAGGGCTCTTATCATCCGGGAGGACTATACCTGTCTAAAAATTCTTGCGTCTCCTGTGTTACCATCGTTCTCTCAATCTCGCGACCACCCCTGTATAATTTCATTATCATAAACCATGACAATTGACGCCTACCTTGGGACAGATGTGAAGATCCATTATATCAAGATCGATGGCCTCCACGATCAACACCTCTCATAACAAGTGCCTTTTTTGGCTTTGGCGCTACAAGATCAGCGACACCCTGGTGATCAACAACGACACCCTGACGATTGATGATGACACCCTGGAGGTCGGCGGTCGACAACGACACCCTGGCAGGAGGCGACATCACCCTGACGGTCGACAGTGGCACCCTGGTGGACAACCGCAACACATTGCTGTCCCTGCCAAATCTAGCTATTGCGTCCGACTCCATCCGACGTGGATTTGCCCCTGGCTCGACGTGTCCAGCGGCGGCAAAATCCAATAATGTTGGTTCACATCCGCTCAGCTTCGTTAGCAACCAAGACTCCAGGGGAATCACATCCTAATAGGAAATATTGCTCATTTATTCCTCCTTTTCCTTTATTATAACATTAACCAATCCGGCTAGGTTTCTCAGCTAATCATCACAATGCATATATTTTTGAGCCTAGTGAGTTACAGAAGGCATGCATGTGTCAAAGTGGTTTACGACACTTCCCTCGAGACTACTACAAGAGCAGCCCATGGTGGTTGGTTGTTGGAGGGACTAAGGCACTAGTACGCTCGAGCAAGATGAACATGGTGATTTACGTGGTTTAGGCCGCCGGAGAGTAATACCCTATGTCCATGGGAGAGAGAGTTGTATTGCTGTGTGTGTGTGCGCTGTTTAAGGCTGAGTTGAACTTGGGTTTTTCTGCTGTCCGCCTGACCTTTTATAGCTCAAGGCCATGGCGGTTACATTGTGTCCTAGGGCCCGACAGGTGGTCCTAGGGTGGTTGGATCCCTATATAGTAGGGCACTACCAGCTAGAAGTTGCAAATGATGTCTTCAATGGTGTGGGTACGTCCGGTCTTGTCATCCTGCCACGTCACATCTGGTCAATAGCACAACGACATGTAGTCAGGTCGCCCTGCACTGTAATAGTGCCAATCAAGTGGTTAGCAGTGCTGGCATTACACTATAGCCGCCTGTTTGCATGTCTTGCAGGCATAGTTTATGGTGCCTGCCCACACGTCTTGCAGGCCCGTAATGGCCCTAACATCAGGCGCCTTGGAAACGTGCATGCGTGAATTGGGAATAGGTGAGCCTTGCTGCGCAGGCAGGCCTGCTAGGCTTTTCTTCATGCTTGAGGCCCGTAGCCCATAGGGGACCATAGGATGTGTGGCAGCCCGGAGCCCTCCCCACATGGAGGCAGGATCCGGAGTCATAGGACACGTGGCACGCCGGAGCCCTCCTAGTGGGTCTGGAGCCATGTTATACGTGGTAGTGCTGGAGCCCTCCCTAGCAGGGAGGCGGGCTCTAGAGCCGCTGGACATGTGGTAGCCTTGGAGCCTACCTCAGCTGGGAGGCAGGTTCTGGTGCTGCGGGACATGTGGCGGTGCATGGTTGCACACCCCTCTCTTTGTCTTGACTTGAAACTTGTACGTGGGGTACCCAGTCTGTAGGGTACCGATAGTGGCCCCCGGGCCCACCTTGGAGGAGGCAGCGAACCTACTGGTGGGGCCAACATCTTTTTTCCCTGTGCAACTTTTCTGAAATTTCATCTTCACGATTGGAGTGGTAGTGCGCCTCTGCCAGCGGACATGCAGAAATGCTTGATTGACGCGTCGTGGTTTATGAAGCATCATGGCGATGTTTCCAAGGCAGCAATGGTCGGTTATGACGCAGCGGACGTCATGGGTGCCGAGACAATCACTGCCACAGTTCCTGAAATGACGTGATTGTTGCGCGCTGTGTGTAATGCCATGAGGCACTTCACCTCTCCTCCTTGGTTTATCGATTGGTTGACCCCTATTGACTAGAAGGCGGGCCCCAGCCCCCTGCCATTATCGGTGTAGAACATGCGGGGGGTGTGGACACCATGCGCTGCGCACAATGTTTTTCTCGATCATGGCAGGACTGGGTAAAGAGGTGGAAATCTGGCTAACAGATTCACGCACCCTCACTCTTGCTTTCTTGCACTCGAACTTCCCCATCTTCTCTCTTCGTCCGTGAGATTTCCACCGCCTTCGAGACTTCAGACTCCATCCGCTGTGGTGGCGTCCGACCTCTCATTCTCTCACCTTCGCACAGAGAGTGATCTCAAGAGGTTGAGGAGGGTGATTAGGTGGCAGTCATCAGGGTTTGATAGGAAGATGTGGAGTGGGGTTGCTCAGCTCACCGGCATGCAGCCCGATGAATTCATCTACTTCGCTTCGTACGCCCTATCCGGGCTCGTACCCCCACTCTCGTCCTTCCTTTTCACGCTTCTAGAGTACTACAGCCTTCAGCTCCAGCACCTGTTGCCGTACTCTATCATGCTGGTGGTGGTCGTCATGCACCTCTATGAGATGTACGTGTGCATGCGGTCGTTGGTACGCCTGTTCTGGCACTTCCACGTGCTGCGCTCTTCCAGGAGAATCCCAGCCCCCCTCGGTGGCTACTACTTCTAGCACAGGACCAAGGGTCCATCTATGTACATCACCAACCTCAGGCTTAGTAAGTGGGACCACTGGAGGGAGGACTGGGTGATCATGCAGATAGATGCCCACAACTGGGTAGAGCTATCGACCACGGCGCCAATGGGTCACCGCTCTGATTGGGAGAATGTCCTAGACCTACAGCGGGCTTACAACCCCATGCTGGAGAGGATTTAGTTCCTGGCCAAGAAGGTCTTGTTGTTGATGATGGTGCTGCATGACTTCTTGTCGAAGCGCATCACCCCTCTCCAACAGCGCGCTCGCTCGGCGTGATTGTACACCGGGGAGAATGACACCACGTGGCTGGAGCATGGCCGTGGAATGGACCTAGAGCCGAGGGTGCTGGAGACAATGCTGTCGAAGCTGAGCACCGACCTATCTTCCACCGGCTTCATCACCCCTCCAGCGCATTGCATGGATAAGGCTGCAAGGTCGCTGCTACTGAAGGCGATGCCGACGCTGGATGGCATCAACATTGATGATTCTCACTGGGATATCTTCCATGATTGCCATTGAACACCGGATCGATTGATCTACCAGCTACAAATGCAGGGAAGTAGGGACCAAGGAATCAGGATTCAGCTGATCATAGATTACCTTTGGTATGACGCTCACGCTTGCTCCGTGATCTCAGAGAGCTTGATCAAACTTCTAGGTACCAATCAGACAAGAGATGGTTGGAACATCTGGGTCATCCTTCTTATCAGGAAGATCATCAAGGATAGCAGCACTGTACGGTAGTAGGTGTCGCTGATGTCCTTGGGCGAAGCCTTCCGAAGGTTTTCTTCTTCCTTTTCGGACCTCAGTTCTGCCTCAACCTTGGCCTCGGCTTTCTCTTCCTCTTCAACTAGATCAGTTGGACTCATCTTCTTGGATTTTGCTTTGGGTTCAGCCAAGCTGATCCTGAGCAATATCCTTGAGAAAAGGTTCACTTCTGTTAAAGTGTTGCCCCATGTCACCTTTGTTGGCGGTTGTTGAACGGGAAACTGGGTTTGCCACCCAGTAGTGAAACCTTGATTAGGACGAAAACCATTGTTAGAGTTCATGTCCTAATAGGTTATGGACCAATTGCTACCCATATGACCTGTCTTAACTCACGATCCATCTCATTGTAGATCTACGGTGAGGATTCTTATGAAAAAGCGTCCTTCTGGTTGAATAACCACTCCTATCCCAATCGAACAAGAAATGGTACGCAAGCGGTATGTGATTCAAAGGTTCCCTTTCACTTTACTTCTCCTCATGATGTAGACTTAGCTCATGGGTTCGAGTCTGAATTGTTCATCATCTTGGTCTTGGCTAGAAAACCATTTTCTCAATGAAGTGATCTTCATGCCTCAACATCAATTTGTCCACGGACTGCTCGACTCAGCTCGAAGAAAATTTATGGATGATAAACTAGTTCTCTATCTTGAGATACTTCAGAATATAATTCTGAAGGTTTTCCCATACCTCGATGATGGGTCCATCAGTGATCTTCTAAGATCATGCCCAAGGGTGCTGGTGATCTGATAAATTTTCAATTACAAGCTTGAGATCGTGCCTAAGGGAACTGTGACACCTCGTGTATCTAATCCGCATGACTAAGTTGATCACATGTTTAAGAGACCCTAAGAGTTTGTTGGAATTCAAAACCGGGATTTAAATTCAAATTTTTCAAGTTCTGTATAGTGTGGACCATAAGTTCAATCTATGATTTTGCAGAATTAATTGAAATCGAATTAGACCACACTCCTAAAAGATAAAGTGTTCCACATAACTTGTTCTACAAGTGTGCAAATTTGCAAAAAAATACTTGAGGTCGGGAAATATTTGTTTCAAGTGACCAAACAGAGCTCTATGAATGAGTTTTCAGACGAGCAGTTTCAGAGTTCTTGCTTAACTGATTAGCTATCTTTGCAATGCCATATCACCTTGAATCTTGGGAGTTAGGTTGTGCATGTCATACATATTGTAGTGTAAGGTTTGTAGATCATTTGGGAGCACTCTGTGTCAAGGTTTGAGTCTTGATGAATTTGTGGCAATAATCTCAAGTTCTCTAGTTGTTTAGTTTTCAGACTTTTCTAGGCACTTGCTTAGCAGTTATCACTTTCAAAAATTTGATATCCTCTTCGATTTTGCGAGATGGTGTGTCATACCCGGTTTTTATGCCAAAACTGAGTACTCATCGTATGCATGACCCAGGATCAAATGTTCCATACATATGGCCAAAAGTGCTCACAGATAACCAAATGT
>VSTD030001763.1:0-12633 GCA_008808055.3 Sporobolus alterniflorus | reverse complement strand
GGTGATGATGATGATTACTTTGATGACTTTGAAGATGGAGATGAAGGTGGATTTTTCAGGAGACACAATGTTATACACGTTTGAACTTTAGTTCTGCCTATCACCCTCAGACCGACGGACAGACCAAGAGAGTAAATCAGATCCTCGAGGATATGTTGAAAGCATGCGCTCTGTAGTATGGTAGAAGTTGCGATAAGAGTATATCATACGCCAAGCTCTCCTACAACAATAGCTACCAAGAGAGTTTGGAGATGGTACAGTCCGAGATGCTATATGGTCATAGGTACCGAACCCCATTGTTTTAGAATGAGACTAGAGAACAAAAAGTTTTTGGACTCAACATATTAGAAGAAGCCTAGAGACAAGTTCATATAGTGAGAAAGAACCTCCCGATCGTACAGTCAAGACAAAAGAGCTATGTCGACCATAGGCTAAGAGACTTGAGTTCTAAGTGGAGATTACGTGTACCTCAAGGTACCACTTATGCAAGGTTTACGACATTTCAAGGTACGAGTCAAGCTCGCACCTAGGTTCATTAGTCCGTTCAAGGTCACAAAGGAGAGAGAAGAAGAATTGATGGTAGAACATCCGAATTTCTTTTCTAATCCATCCGAATCTCGAGGGTGATATTCATTTTAAGGGGCGTAGGTTTGTCACACCCCAAAATTCCAAAATTTGGAATGTGATTAAAATTTACTAAATTTTAAAACTTCTTATCAATAGATACAAATTTGCTTTTACGTTATTCTAGAGAATCTATTTTATTTAGGCAAGAGGTTACTTTCTAATTTATTAAATTAATTTAGGATTTATAAAATTGTTTGTTGCATTTTCAAGCCGCCAATATTTTATTTTGAATTAATTGAGTGCTTTAGTGTTAAAGTCGAGTAGAATTCATTCAAATTTGATTTGGTTTGAATTTGAACCAAACCAGGAAATTAGAAAATGTTTGAATATTCAAATCAGGCTCCGGGCCGTTTTTCCCTTTTCTCCACCTTCTTGCGGCCTTGCCCAGCCGGCTTGGCCCATCTTCTTTTCTTTATGTGTAGCCTGCCTTCTTCTTTTCCTCAGCCCGCTACCGCTTTGCGCACAACCCAACATTGCGGCCCAGTGCCACAGCCAGCACGTAACCTACCGTGCGGCCAGCGACTCCACTCGGCGCCTACCCATACGTAACCCAGGTTAACCCCAGTAGTACCCGACTCGATCGTGCCCGGCCACCGTGCCGCTCGTGCCGGCTGTCTGCACCGATGCCACCGCACCTGTCCTACCTCCCTCCGCGTGGCGTGCCCACCCAGGACTCTTTTCCTCACGCGCAGAATCGATAGAGAATCAAGAAGAAACTGAAGCTTCTAAGGAAGTTTATCACCAACCGTAAATCTCAAGCAAATCCCAACCGAATCAAGTTCCCAATTGAATCAGTTGGATTGGAGATAGTCCTGCTCGTAAGCGAGTCCATCGGCCAAAACGCCCTATAAATAGAGCTGCCACATGCCGGATTTCGCAAAAAATCGAGCTCAAATCCTAGGCGCCGCATGACTCCCCGAGACAAACCGACTCCACGACGAGCCCAAGGAAGCCAAGCCGCACCTGTTTGACTGCTTTGCAACGCCGCCTGCCCCTTGGAGCTCCCTCCCGCCGTCACCAAAAAGGAAGAGAACCGGCCACCGTCACGCGCCTAGTTCCGTTCATCCCCACCGCCAAAGACCCCCATAGGTGAGCTCCCCATCATGCGCCACCCCCGTACCCGTAGGACCCAAACTCGATGAGTTTTAACCTCTAGAGCCCTTCCTTCGCCCGCCTCCGGTGAGTCCTTGCTGCGCCGCCGCGCACTGTGATGCAGCCGCCGCCGGTCATCGGTGAGTCACCCCAAGCCGCTCATCTGAAAACCTACAGGAAAATTAGATTGAGAATACCCTTTCGTTTACATTAAATCGCAGCCATCCATCACGATTTCAATGGCTGAGATTAAAACATAAAATACCCCTTCGCTTTATTGAATCTGGGCCACAGATCGTGAGATCAATGGTGCATGTTTAATGAAGATTGGTTCACCATGAGCTGAGTCCCATGGACTTGGTCCACAAACTAGTGAGCCGGGTTTACGGCCTTTCCCTTTGTAAAATAATTCCCGAATTAGAAAATCAATGCAAATTTGCAATTAGGCCCCCGACCTTTTAAATATTTATTTATGTAGCCATTTTTAGTAGAAAAATAATTCTAAAAGTATATTTCAAAAATCCTTACACCGAAGCCCCTACTCTTTAGAATATTTATTTTTCAACTCTTTTTTAGTACAAAATTAATTCTCTTAAATTTTAGAAATCTCCAGTCTTGTACTTTTGTAATGGCATGTAGTGATCTCTAGGCCATACAACAAAAGAAGTGTAAAGAATGGCAAAGGAGGTTCTCTGATCACTCAGGCCAGCGATGAAATCACTACGTGTGGATACAGGGCGCTAACTTTTGTAAAGAGTACAACTATCATGATGATCGAGCTTATGGTCATAAGCAGTCTAAGATCCTCTCTAGATTAGATAGTTTGGGTATGGTATGGTTTGGACATGATTTGGTTTAGCTTTGTGGAACCGTGTGATCCTTTGTGACCCCCTTTGTAGATCATACTTTGTGATACTTTAATTCAACTTAATTATGTTGTTTTAGCATGCAACTTTAACATATTAAATAGGTGCTAATAATTGATGAGTCAAGTGTAGGTGTTATTCTGCATTTAGCCTTATTACAGCCTTATCCTTGTTATAATAGCCTGCATGTCATATTTTTTCACACTTACTGAGTATCAACCATAAGTGTACTCAACCTTGCTAAACCTGCTGCTCCGAAGCTGAAAAAGATTTGGAGTACTTCGATATAGAGTTCTAGACGAGCGATTGCCACCGGTCGATTGCCTGTAGATTATGGTGTCTTTCCACTGCGATACTTCTGAGAGTATTTGACTTAGTCTTTTATAAGATATTATTCGGTAATGAATATTATATATATTGTGACATTAGTTATTCTGTATCTATTTTCTGTATGGTATGTGTGGAAACTTGATACCTAGGTACACATACTATGCACGCTCAGTTTGGCTTTAAAACTGGGTGTGAGACGTCCTTTCTATCCATGTTCCTCCTCTAATGCTTCTCCTGCATCTTTGCTTGACCTTTTGTCTTTCCTACTTTTCCCTGATACTCCTCCCGCTCCTCTGCCTAGTACTCGCTCGACTTTACCATCATCTGTGTCTTCCTTTGAGTCTTCTCCTATGGTTTCAAACTACATGATCAAGCCTCTAGTGACACAGTTCTGCAGCCGTCGTGGAGCACGCTTGTCAGATGCTCCACCTTCCTCGAATGAGCTCTCTTCTGATGTGTCATTTTTTTTGTTGAGGATGTGCCATCTCCTCCTTCTGTTGAGCCCTCCTCTCCGGCTGATTCCTCTCCGGAATAGCTTATTAGGCGTAGTCACCGCCTTCCTCACCATTGACTATTACTCTCATGTGGCTTTCACAACCACTGCTCTTTCTGAGACAGCTTCTTATCGTGATGCTATTCTTCATCCGGAATGGCAGCACGTGATGGCTGAGGAGATTGCTGCCCTTGAGCGGACTGGCACGTTGAATCTTGTGCCCTGTCCCCCACGTGTTCGTCCGATAATATGTAAATGGGTCTATAAGGTTAAGACGCGCTCTGATGGTTCTTTTAAGTGCTATAATGCTCGTCTTGTTGCCCGTGGTTTTCAGCAGGAGCACGATCGTAATTATGATGAGACTTTTGCTCTTATTGCTCATATGACTGTTATTCGCACTCTTCTTGTCATGGCTTCTGTTCGAGAGTGGTTTGTCTCTCAGCTTGATGTCAAAAATGCCTTTCTTAATGATGAGTTGCGTGTGGATATTTACATGTGTCCACTAACAGGGTATTCTATTCCTGAGGGTATGGTTTGTCACATTCGTCGCTCACTTTATGACCTTAACTAGGCTCCTCGGGCTTGGTTTCAATATTTTGCCTTTGTGGTCATGGCAGCTGGTTTTTCCGCTAGCGCTCATGATCTGGCTCTCTTCGTTCACATGCCACCTCACAGTAGGACTCTTCTCCTTTACGTGGATGACATGATCATTATTGATGATGACCTTGAGTATATTGCCTTTTGTTAAGACCCGTGTGATCAGTTTTTTATGTCTGATTTTGGTCCTCTGTGGTACTTCTTTGGAATTGAAATCTCTTCCACGCCTAAGGGGTTCTTTTGTCTCAAGAGAAGTATAATCAGGATCCTACTCGTTATCGTCACATTGTAGGGAGTCTTGTTTATCTTGGTGTCACTAGACCTGATATTTTATACTCTGTACATATTCTGAGTCAATTTGTTTCTGCTCCCACTCAGATCCACTATAGCCATCTTCTTCGTGTCTTGCATTATCTTCGTGTGACTATCTCTCATCACTTGTTCTTTACACACTCTAGCTCTTTACAGCTCCAGGCATATTGTGATGCTACCTGGGCTAGTGATCCCTCTGACCGTCGTTCTCTTTCTTCCTGTTGTGTTTTTCTTAGTGGTTCCCTCGTAGCTTCGAAGACTAAGAAGTAGGTAGCAGTTTCTCGTTCGAGTGCAGAGGCTGAGTTACATGCTATGGCTCTTGTGACAGCAGAGGTTACTTGGCTACGGTCATTACTTGAGGACTTTGGTATTTCTGTTTCTATGCCAACTCCTCTTTTGCCTGACAGTACATGGGCTATTAGTATTGCTCGTGAACCGGTAAAACATGAGCTTACTAAGCATATTGGTGTTGATGCTTACTATACACAATCACAGGTTATGATGGTGTCATCGCTCTACAGTATGTGCCTTTAGAGGTCCAGTTGTTAGTGGAGAGGGATTGCCGTGGAATTGAATGGATGTATTGAGTCATGGAGGATACAATATATAGGGGTTGGGAGACCCAGGGGGTGGCGGCTCCTAGGAGGAAACCCTAGGGCGGTAGCTCCTGGTGCCTTAGCCCCTAAGACAGCCCATATGGGTCGGGCCTAATACTCACGCAGGAGGTGGTCCGGCAGCCCCTATGACTAATACCATTACAATTTTTTAACACCCCCCACAGTCACAACTCAGCCACTGCAGATGTTAAGACTGAACTGAAACTCATTAAACACCAAGGAGGGGAGTCCCTTCGTGAAGATATCTGTGAACTGCGATGTCGTCGAGACATGGAGGACACGGACTTGACCGATGGCAACCTTCTCTCGGAGAAAATGAAGATCAATCTCCACATGCTTGGTGCGTTAATATTGAACGGGGTTGGTGGATAGGTACATAGCGTTGATATTGTCACAGTAGACAAGTGTGTACCGAGACGGCGGGGTCTGGAGCTCGTGGAGCAGCTAACGCAGCTAAGTGGCCTCAGCCACGCCGTTGGCAACGGCACAATACTCGACCTCATCGTTGGAGCGGGAGATGATGGTCTGCCGCTTGGCCGACCTGGAAACCAAGTTGTCAGAGCTGCTTGAACGATGAGGTCAGAGCTGCTCTAACGACATAGAAGAAGACCGTAGTCTAGCGTCCAATGAAGATAGCGTAGGATGCGCTTCATGGCCGTCAGATAGGGCTCCTGAGGATCGTGCGTATGCAAACAGATCTGCTGCACAGCATAGGCGATGTCGGGCTGTGTGAAGGTCAGGTACTAGAGAGCCTCTACAATGCTCCAAAACTAGGAAGCGTTCTGAACAGGAGGCCCAGAGTCTGCAGCGAGCTTCGCTTGGAGGTCGACCGGAGTCGTGCACGGCTTACAGTCAGCCACGGCCGCACGCTTGATGATGTCCAGTGTGTAGGTGCGCTGGTGGAGGAATATCCCATCTGGGTAGCGCTCGACAGTAATGCCGAGGAAGTGGTGAAGCGGCTCGGCCCGAGGTCCGAATTCCCGCTGTAGAGCAGAAATAGTGCGGCACAGAAGCGTCGTGCTGGAGGCAGTCAGAATGATATCATCAACGTAGAGCAACAGAAATACCGTGTCAGTGCCTCAACGGAAGATGAACAGCGAGGTATCTGCTTTGGCTTCAACAAACCCCAGGGAGAGTAGATATGTGGCGACCCCGCTGTATCAGGCTCGGGGCGCCTGCTTTAATCCGTACAAGGACTTATGCAGGCGATAGACAAAGTCGGGGTGAGCTAGATCAGCAAACCCTGTGGGCTGACTGCAGAAAACGGTCTCACTAAGGGTGTCGTGGAGGAAGACGTTCTTCACATCAAGTTGCTGAACTGGCCAGTCACGGGAGACAACAGTAGCAAGCACCGTGCGGACGGTGGCCGATTTCACAATCGGGCTAAAAGTCTCATCGTAGTCGACCCCAAGGCGTACAAGCCCAATACAAGAGGGCATGCAGGCCCAACATGGGTCCTGTATACAGTGGCTAAAATACAATTCTAACAGTTTTTACTTTAGGAGTAAGCAGAAAAGACAAACAATGGGCATAGGTAAAGGCCTCCAGAAGGAGGCTGATCTGCGGGTTCTTCCTGCCAGGTCTAGTCGTTCCACTACAATATGATAGAACAAATAGACGAAACACAAACCTGTCATCCCGGCAGAATGAATTTGCGTCTAGCTCTGGTAGTACTAGTGTAGCATTCATTATCCGTGCAGCAGCAACAGCATTACATATCTACAAAAGCAAGACAACAGCAGTCTTGAATTTCCATAATTTGTTGCCATGAATAGCATAGAACATGCATGATGAATTATGCTTTCGAGGAATATTTCTTGAAATAACCATACTGCACTACGTTGTTGGTTCAAGCCACCATTGCACCGGACACGTAAATACCCATTGCCCTTAGATTCTGGTGGAGGAGCTGCAAGTAGATAGATTATATTTCAGGATATACGTTCCATCAACACTAGGAATGGCATATCACTGGCTCGGTAGGTTCCAAGAAGGGGCAGAAGGAGACTTACGAGGCCAAAAGGTGCGTGGTGCAGAAGATGCTCTCCACCCCTTTGAATCCGCAGTTCTCCACAACTTATTTACATCAACATCCTTGAGTAGTAGCACTGATGTCAGTACAGGAAATAATTTCGTAGTAAAATAAAAAAATAAGCCATATGCTTAAATCGCCATGCATTTAGCGTAAAACAGTTTATAAACCAAAGGAGTCTAAACTCGAAAGTCCAGGATTGCACCAAAAATAGATCTAAAGAAATTTTGTCGGGATATCTAATGTGCATCTCCTGCCTGTTCATCACATGTTATTATGTTCTAGTCCAAAATTGATCACGGCTTGAGATTATGTTTAAAGGTGTTAGTAACGGTTTCCAGAGAACATGATGTTACTACTTTACCATATGTATTTTATGTTCAATTACATCATCCCAAGATCACAATACAACACTAATATTCATTCGCATGCCTGATTTTCATGGCGAGAAATGTAACTGCTATCTGAAATAACATCCTACAATAACATATTTCACATTATTCACAAATTTCATGCAGCTCCTTGACAATCTGGACAGTGAGCACCCAAAAAGCCATGACTTCTGGTAGTTTACTCCAAACCAGTTTCTTGTAGTTTAAACTTGTACGTATAGAACTCACCTATGCAGAGATACAGATACAGCAAGCATGATGAACAGAATGCAATTTCGTGTTGAATTTTCATTTACTAGATTAACGATGCTGATGCATTGCACTGGCCCATCCTAAACTGAACCACAAAAGTATTTACAGGATAATAGTACTATCACCTCACCTTTCAGCCCAAGATAGTACCACATTTTGCTCTGACCAGATGAATATACTGTAGTTCATATGTCTACCACGTAAAAAATTCCAGCTTAACACCTACCTATCCTCTATATGCTTGCTCTGACAATTAGCGCAGCAGGTGTCCTGCTTGTTTGCACAAGTAGCTATTCTCAAACAGTCAAACTAGCACACTCCAAATAAGCATTGTAACATTGTGCCACCGTAACACATAGTGAGCAGAATTAGGCGTCAGTTGAACCACATTCACCAAATTTCCCCAACCAATTACGAAGGTTGGCAAGTAAACAGCAGCCATGTGAACCCAATTACAGCAGAGGATCTCGTGTCCAAACTTAATTAGCTTAACAAACAACGGAGGACAGAGAGGAGCCGCACGGTAGGACAGGGAGGCAGTTAGTAGGCGCACCTGGACCCTGTAGTAGGAGGCGCCGCGGGTGAGGCCGAGGGAGGAGGAGCAGAGCCAGATGGTCCCCGCCACCAGCGCCGCGACGCCCACCCACAGCCGCGCCGGCGCGCGCCTTCGGCCGCGCAGCAACGCGTCGCTGGGACCCTTGCGCGATTGATTTCGCACCGGAACCAGATCAAACAACCGCAAAAAAGATGAATCAGGCCACAAAAAATCTGCGAAAAAATTAGGGGAAATGCCGGGTCACCTGCGCATTGGGATCACCGGGGAACCGGTTCCTCTGCAGTTACGGACTTGGCCCGCTGACGTGGGTCCAGGCGGGTTTCGGGAGAACGCGTGGCCTCTCATATCTGCCGATCGGAGGCGAGCGGGACCGGACGAGTGCGCGGAGAGTGTGTGTTGGTTATTTCGTGCAGGTGTGCGGCGCGGCTTACCGAGGATGTTCCGGTCGAGCCGTTGAGGTGTCATGTCAACAACCCCTGTTCGTCAGCGGGCTTAAAAAATACAGCTTCCTGGGACCATCGGGAATAATATATCGGTTTAGATATGAAACTTCGGCTGCAGCTAGTTAATTCTTTTATCTTGTGCAGACTCGGTAATCTTGTTGGGCCTCTGTCCAGGTCATAAGACAAATGCTAGTTTATATTCAAGTTAACACATCACATAATGGTAGTTAACACATCACAAAAAATTATATTATACTCCCTCCGTCCTAAGTGTTTGCTATTTGACTTTTTCACACAAACTTTGATTACTTTTTATATTTAAAATATAAAAAATTAAATATAATGTTATTTATTACATAATATATTTAATTTTTTTATATTTTTAAATATTTTGAATAAGATGAGCGATCAAAGTTACTGTTAAAAAGTTAAACATCAAATATTTAGAGACAGATGAAGAACATCATAATTTAGGTTTACACCTAGATACATCTATAACTACACATCATGGAATGGTGTCATTCTATATATGAAGATGTCTAAAAGTATGCGACAAGGGTTATATTGTTACACTAGTGCTACAAAGTGTGAGAGACAAACGATTTTATCCAAATATGAGAACCAGTGAAACAATCGGGTTCTATCCCACGTGGGCAGTGCTCACAACAGATTAGCTTGCCATTAAGGGCATGTTTGCTTCAGCTTTGACTTCTTCATTTTTTAAGCTCTATCAAATATTTTCTTATAAAATAGTTTCACCAGAGAAGCTCCAGAGGGAGAAGCCGTTTTTTTAACTACCGAGGTGAAGCAAAAAATAGCGGCTCCTCTAACTCCTTAGGTGAAGTCATTTGCAAAGGAGCCCTACCTTGTTCTATCCGAAAATATCAACAACAGTGAGTCTCTTGTGCAATTCTAATGGCTAATATGACTATCATTTAATATTGTGTATATCATGCTATATTTCGCAATTCAAAGTCTTTCCCTTTATTTCTAGTACCATGCATAATTTTATGTGCTTGGTGAAAATGAGGAAAAATGGATGATATGTGATTTGACAAAACATCATATAATGTTAATGTTGGAGAGAAAATAATAGTTCATACTAGAAGTGTAAAAAAGCAATGTAAAACATGTATATGTAAAAGACAAAGTTTTACGTTTGGCACATGTAAACTCTCTAAGATACATATAATAATAATAATTTTATTGGTTTTCTAGCATTTGGTCCTTTTTTTGCAAGCGCATAAAGTCAATATTGGATCTTTGTTTCTTTTACTTTAGTATCTATATGGCTCAAAATTTTGATTTCTCCGTACAATTGAACTTGTTTTTCTTAATGGTATTGTTGTACAATATGTGAGCCTCTCAACAAATTGAACATTACATTCACATTGTGGGTTGAATGACTTTATAGAAATGGGCTTAGTCTGATTCATTTGAAAATTATTTTCCTACCAATTTTTTATAGGATCAAAGCACCCAACATAATTAGATGGAAATTCTAAGACAAAGTACTGCTTTGAATCTTTTGAATGCATTTAATGCTGGAGCGGATTGTGTTTTGAGTTGGAAAATCAACGGAAATGTGCCTTAGCTCCTGTTTGGTAGGGTTTTGGTTTATGAAAAAAAATGAGCTTTAGCTTTGGCTTATGTGACGGAACAACTTTTTTGGATAAGCTAAAGCCGTCCTGAAAATGTTTGGTAAACGGGCTTATGCCCAGCTTCCGGATAAGCTAGGCTTTTTTTAGCTTTTGCTCATATAGTTCATTTTCAAGAAGTGTTTATGGATGTTTATTACCTCAAGTTGCTTATTCCCAAACCGATCGATAGGGATTATGGATAAGTTACTCCATAAGTTGTTCAATAATCTCTACCAAACGGAGCATTAATATTTTAGAATTGTTTTTTTTTCACAAACGGGTTTTGTTGTCGTGTGAAAAATTTGCATGCACCACTTTTACATGAGTGGTCTATAATGAATAAATATGTAGCACATCAAGCAAGTGGCAGAGGTGTTGTATTTGCTTTCTCTTATTTGGTCTCTCACGTCCGTTTGTTCGTCGCCATGCCCTGCTCCAGCTGTCACCGCTGCCTCCGTGCCCTGCTCCTCTGCTGCGCCGCAGCATTTGCGGCCACAATCTGCCTCCTCCTCGCGGCCACGGATGCCCTATGCCGCAACCTCCCCGAGAGAGGCCGTTGCCGACCAAGAAGGGAGTCGGTTTCGGATTGTGAATGGTGAATGGCGAGGCTGAGGCGGAGTGCACGTGTGCGTCGCTGCTGGGGGAGGTATGAGGTCGGGCGGACCCTCGGGGAGGGCAACTTCGGCAAGGTCAAGTACGCACGCCACCACGCCACCGGTGGCCACTTTGCCATCAAGCTCCTCTACCGCGACAAGATCCTCTCCCAGCGCAGGCGAGCATCACACACGAGCACATATTACATCTCTCTTCATTTCCCTGCGCTGGGATTCTTTTGCTGACGGGCGGTTTCATTCATCGTCGTGCCTGCAGATTAGGAGGGAGATCGGGACGCTCAAGGTGCTTAAGCACCCCAACGTAGTCCGCCTGCATGAGGTGCGTGATCCTTTCTGCTCCTCCTCATCCTTGTTTCACAAATCTTGGTTTGTATGCTTCTGATCTTGTACAATTCCACATAATTTAAAGCCTACACGTGACAACACAATTATGTTCTCTCCTATCACGTTGGCTGGGCCTATTATGTATCAACTCTGATGGAAGGATACAAATCCACCATATGTAGTTTTTAAGACAAATGACATGTCGATATTTGACATATCATATTGTGTTTAATTACCTTTCTTGAACACTTGATGCACTGCATAAAAGTTGACCCGTGACTTCTAATTATTATGGATATCGGCTGCTGATTAGTTAATGCCAGTGAACTTGTTATTTGCCATTTTTTATTTCAGCTCTCTGGATGTGTGAGAACCCTGCATTGTTTGCTTCTTGCCTGAACTGCCGAGTGTTTTCCTTATTCTGAATTTCTGATGCTATATTTCAGGGCTTTCTGTAGCACATGCTTCAGTAGACCCTGCTCAATCTGCTCATGGCTGCAATCTTTCACAGACAACAGTGCTACAGTTTGGGAAGACGAGGAAACTGTTGGCTGAGCGAGCTGACCCAAGAAAGTAGGCTTTTCTGTTTAAAGTTCTTAATACCATGCTATTTTTAGTAATATTTTTTATTTAACTGGTTTGTTTTTTTCATCTGGCAGTCGGCAACTCTTGCAAAAGCGTCAGTTCTTCCATTCACACAGATTACAGGTTTGTGAAAATCATTCATCTCATTTCATCTATATTTATACATGTTTGTAGTACAACCATGGAGCTGTGTTCTGGTAATCATATTTTTTTTACCTACCTAATGTACTTGACGTGTTGTTGTGTTCTTGGTAGGTCCACTGGTAGTTTTGTTTTGCTTTGTGATATTATTAATTACCTACTTTTACTATCATGACTTAACTCTTTGCATATTTCATGCCTCCATTTGAAATCTAGCTGAACACATTGTTAACATTACTGTAGCCAATGGATTTGGAAGAAGTTTACTCAGATCGTGATAGTGAAGACGAAGTTGATGATGATATTGCTGACTTTGAGGACAGAAAAGTAAGACATGGCAATTGTAATCCTCTGCTTCTTAAGCATAGAATGTATTTTTTTGCTATTTAAAAAAAACTTGACTGGGGAGGGATTAGCTGCCCTCGCTGACATTATCTTAAGAACTCACGGAACCAGAGGTCCCGGTCGAGAAAACCCCTGAACCCTGGCCTTTCATCACTAACAGGTCGGCGACAATTGCCCACTCTACAACGGCCCCCAAGGCTAGAGGGTGACGAATAGGACATCGCAACTCGAGAGCGGGCGAGACACAACATTTTTTTAACCCAAGCCTGGAAATTCACTCCCTCTAGGAATTGAACCCAGGACCTGAGAGATGCTACTCGGAGTCCTTAGTCATTGAGCTGAAGGCCCTTTCGCCTTTTTTGCTATTTAATTTAG
>VSTD030001762.1:0-12635 GCA_008808055.3 Sporobolus alterniflorus | reverse complement strand
GACGCCTTCCTCGGCACCGCGCCCATCAACCTCACTGACCGCCTCCACCAGGTCTCGCTCGCTTTCTCTCTCTCTCTCTCTCTCTCTGCAATCAAGCTGTTACATAATCATATATATATGAATATATGCATATGCGAGCGTGAAGAAGAATGAGCACTCATATATGATCCACTCATATGGGCGCGCAGGTGCTGCGGTGGGCGACGGGGTCGGTGGAGATCTTCTTCTCACGGAACAACGCGTTCTTGGCGTCGCGGAAGCTCATGTTCCTGCAGCGGGTGGCGTATCTCAACGTTGGCATCTACCCCTTCACCTCTATCTTCCTGCTCGTCTACTGCTTCATCCCGGCGCTCTCCCTCTTCTCCGGCTTCTTCATCGTGCAGACGCTCAGCGTCGCCTTCCTCTGCTACCTGCTCACCATCACCATCACGCTCATCGCCCTCGGCGTCCTCGAGGTCAAGTGGTCAGGCATCGCGCTCGAAGACTGGTGGCGCAACGAGCAGTTCTGGCTCATCTCAGGCACGTTCTCGCTTAAGTTCACACATGCTAATTAAACAGTTTATTGCAACATGGCAACAATTTTGATAATCTGGGCAAAATAATGGCAACAGGGACAAGCGCACACCTGTACGCGGTGGTGCAAGGGCTGCTCAAGGTCATGGCCGGGATAGAGATCTCCTTCACGCTGACCGCCAAGGCGGCAGTGGATGACAACGAGGACATCTACGCCGACCTCTACGTCGTCAAGTGGTCGTCGCTGCTCATCCCGCCCATCACTATCGGCATGATCAACATCATCGCCATCGCCTTCGCTTTCGCGCGCACAATCTACAGCGAGAATCCGCGGTGGGGAAAATTCATCGGCGGCGGCTTCTTCAGCTTCTGGGTGCTGGCGCACCTCTACCCCTTCGCCAAGGGGCTCATGGGCCGCCGCGGCAAGACGCCCACCATCGTCTTCGTCTGGTCGGGGCTCATCTCCATCACGATCTCCCTGCTCTGGGTCGCCATCAGCCCGCCAGAAGCAAGCTCCTCCGGCGGCCGTGGCGGTGGCTTCCAGTTCCCTTGATCAGCTTAATTTGTCAGATCGCGCTGAGTGCTTTTATGCATGGTGTTGATGAAGCATGCAAATGGTGCGCTGTGCAATAGGTGAGTGAAGTAATTCTTAGATTGGGACGCGTGTGATTTGTCGAATACTTTTTTTGATAGGGTTAAGTTCTGAAAACCAACCAGGATTTTAACAGAGCACAAATTTAACTAAATGTATTCTTATATCAACATTTCAGTTGTTCTTTTTCATTAATAAGTTTTTCATGACTTTACACTAGCTGCGTTATGTATTCGTACTTCGTTTTTTATTAATTATGTAATTTCTGTGCTCATGAAATGAAATTAATAGATATCACGCTGTAATTTAAGAGCGTCTCAAATAAAGGATAGTATATTTGAACCATATAATTTCAGTTAAGAACTAGTTTTTAGAATATAAGGTCCAAAGAAAAATGTCTTCAACAGTGAGGCCCTAACGACGTTGATAAATACTAACTCAAAGTGGCAGGATTTTTTTTCTGACGCGACTTTTTTTCCTGCGTTGACCACCCCTGTTTTTCTTAGGCGCCAGCAGAGATGGAATCGGCTCTGTATCTGTCCAACCTCCCCCAATCTGCAAGTCGTGCGTGCCTCCACCATCTATTCTATTTTCCATTCAAATCCACCATGGCAGCAACACAGTCCCGCTTCGGAGGCTTCAGAGGCTCCAGGATGACCACCAGTGGGAGGCCGAGACCTTGCCGGCAGGCTGAGTATTGTGGCCCACGCTACCTCCTCCGTGCTGGCTTTGCGTCATACGTTGACGAGCCGAGTTCCGGTGTGCTCCTGAAGCAAGTGGACGAGCGGCGGTGCCCATACTGAAGCGGCGGAGGAGGATGTGGATAGGGGAAAGGGGAATGCGGCGGCGGCAGCGGTAGCGGCGATAAGCTGGAGGAGACGACGCGGCGCCGACTTCAATCGACAAAAATGGAGGTGGCACCTTCAATCAGGAAAGAGCGGCGGTAGGCGGGGACGAGATACGATGGAGACGGCACCTTCAATCGACAAAAATGGAGACGACAACGCTGGAAGGAAGTTTCACGAGCGGTTGGGAAACGGGCGCGACGGGATACGGCTCCAGATGGTTCGGCCACATAGTTGTTGCTTAGTACCGGGCACTAAACTGATTTAATAAATTTTAATGGTACGGGCTCTCTTGAACGGTAAAAAATGATTATAACCCTATATTTTAATTTGTTACCCCATATAAAACCTCGGGTGCAAATGCTCTAAGTAAGCTATAGGCAGCAAATTGAAATAACATAATCATTAATGAAGGTTTTTAAGTGTAATATGTATTTTTGAAAGTCTCTTGATGACACGTAGAGGGAGATGAATAGACGATTCTAAAATTTAATAAAACTTGCAGTGAAATTAGAACTGACAAGACCAGACAGTCTGGTTTGACAAACCGGACACTCTGGTTTTGTCAGAGATTTAAGTACAAAACCTATTCAAAATACTTTCAGGTACTATATAAATAAAAACAAGCTATGACAATAACCCGAAGAACCCTTAGAAGTAAATTCACAAAGAATCTACTCAAAAACTTAAACTCTAAAACTGGATACTCTGGTTTAGCAAATTAGACACTCTGATTTTCTCGAAATAGAAACTACAGAAAGCTCCAATTGAGTTCCTAATGAATTCAACACTAACTTATAGCTACTCAAGATTGCATATAAGGTCTAGTACAGAAAATTAAATAGAGATACACCAATCTACTCATACAATCTAGAGGATTAAGCAATGACAACTAGTTACTCAAGCAAATCAAAGAGCAAGAATATAAGAAGGCAAACCGAAGGATGAACACGGTGATTTGTTTGCCAAAGTTCAGAATCACCACACGTGATCCCTATGTCTCCATTGAGGTAGCTTGAGTAGCCCACCAAAAGCCAACTCCAAGACGGGTCTCTTTCAACCGCTTTCCTCACTTCACTAGCTCTTACTTCTTTCCTTGCAGGGGCGAAGCGGACCTTAACAAACTTTTTCACGGCTCACCACAATCTTAGGAGCTTTAGGGCGATGTCTATCTGTCTAGGAGGTTTCACCTCCAAGAGTAACAAATGGCATGAAGATTGCTTCACAAAGCTCTAAGTGCTCAAGGCTCACAAAGATATTCTCACTCAACCCTAAACTTGCATTTATCACAAATCACTCAAACCTTACAAAGAGGTGTTGGGGAGAGGTCTCAAAGGCTTTAAGATGAGTGTTTTCATTGGTGGAACCAGCAGCCTCCAAATGAGGGAGGGGAGAAGCTTTTATACTGTCTCCCAAAAACTAGCCATTGGAAACTAGCCAGTAGAAACGAAATATCCGGTTTTGAAACTGAAACATTTAGAATTTGAAATATAGTCGTTACAGGGCAAACTGGACCCTCCGGTTTGGAAACCGGAACATACAGTTTTTTCAGGGTTTAGTGAGAGGTGGAGTGTATGTGGTCATTGTATTTCACTCATCTCACTTGGGTTTTTAGGCTATGTGAGCATTGAGACTTTATTGGCAATCCTTGTGGTATCCCTTTTGATAGAGCGGTAACCTATACTCAAGATTAAATATAAAAATAATTTATTCAACTTGAGCTTGCACAATTTTGATTCTTGCCACTTCATTTCTTTTTAACTTCATGAGGGTTGCTACATTTCATCTTGCTTTGACATTGACTCTTTGAGGTTGTGACTTAGAGTACTTCATTTGTATGATCAATTTTCACTTTTGATAACCAAGTCATTTTGTTTCTTGATTCAATAAAGATTGACACTATAGTGATATATGATTCTTCATAGTAAGCTTGATTCCTCGGATTCAACATCCACTTGTCATTCTCTATCACATACAATTCCTCAATGCCAAGACTCCCTCTTGCTCTTCTCTGATGCATGGTTCATCGTGGCCAAGTCCTTATTAATCCCTCTTCAACTACTATCATGTCTCACATATCACTTTATATCTTTCATAGACTCATTCTTTAAAAACCTTCTTCTTATAATCAAGTTGCTTCCATAGATATCAATACTTAGAGGTCACACTTGATCAATTCTTCAATATGGAATTATTTATTGGTTGACTAGGCATGTTGATAATATAGTTCCATTTGTTTTAAAATTGTACTTCAAAGGATGTATTAATGAATACTTTGTGCTTTTCATTTATAACCTGCATATACACTTTACACATGATATTAGTCCTTTAATCAAGTTGTCATTTAATACACCAAAATTCACTAGAGGCCTAGATGCACTTTCAACTTTTACACAATATAAGTAAGGAGAGCAATCACACTCGGATTATATTCTTAACTAGTTGATAACCCCGCATAATACTACAGGATTTCTACAGAATTATGAAATACAATATACTTATGTCAATTGTACTAATGGTTCCAATTAAAGAAAAAAAATAATCTGAAAGTAGCAATATTATTGTAGCAAAAACAAATATTTGTAAGTGTACAAGGGTTATTGGTGGCTTGGAATGTAATTTGGGATAATTGTAGGGGCCTAGGTGAAAAAATGAAAGGTTAAGGCATAATCTATAAAAGTGCAATGACTTTGTGGACCGGGGATGTAAATTCTGGAAAACTAAGGAGTGTAAGTGTAAAATAGGAGGGCTTAGGACTAATATGAAAGTATTTTTCAAAATCTAGGGGTCTAACTATAAATCGATGAAAGAATTGAACTACCACTTAATTCTTGGAGGAGAGTGTAAATAAAGAATCTAGGAAATTAGGTGTTCTGGGTTGATTTTCAAAAATCTTGAGGGTCTTTCTGAAAAATGGTGAGAAACTGGTTTGCTCAGATTTATTTTTCTTACAAAAATTGGCGTGGACCGAGTCCACAACTCTATGGACTGGACATGGGGCGGTTCACCGTGGACCAGTGGTTGCGATAGCGCACACGGTCTCACAAACGTTCAGTCAAGACGGCATTGCGGCTCGTCGGGCCTTGCTACGAGGAGATTGGGAACAAGGGGAGATGTGAGGAACTCATTCCAGGGGTCTCTGGTGAGTGGGCAGCGATGGGAAGGAGCGGTCAGTGGCAGCGATGGCTTCAGGATAGTGAGGGCTCTTAGGAGCAAGGGAAGGAGGGGAAGCGGAGCTCTGGAGGTGTGGTGGAGACCGAGAGAATGGGGGGCTCACGACCTCTTTATAGGAGCCAAGAATGGGAAGTTCGGGCACCGCCGGTGGTGGTAGTCGCTAGTGAAACGACGCCATTCATGGCCCAAAATTGAAGATAGGAGGGGAAATGTTGGGGAAGGGGTAACGGGTGGGCGTGAGGTGTAACGGATGGGGGCGGCATGGATCTCTCGTTTGGCACAGGACAACGGAGAAGGTGAGGGGAGTCGATGAGAGGTGAAAGGGAATCAGGTGGGTTGAAGAAGAAAGGAAGACATATTGGGTCGCGTTGGACCATTTCCATTTCTTGAGCCGGTGTCCCATCCAATGAGGGAAACAAATCCAGAAGGAAATGAATGCTAGAGATTAGATTTGAACTATATATCCGATGACTCAAGCATTGTTGGTGATGTGACACAAACATATGCAAGTGAGATCTTATTTTGTTTATCTCATCGCAAAGAATACAATGGTGAAAACAGAATTTTAAATGTATTGCAAATATAGAGCAAATTAAGTTATTAAAAATCTTCAAAACATATGTAAGTGAGATCTTGTTTTGTTCATCTCGTTACGGAGAAAACAACGGCGAAAACATAATTTAAAATAGAGATCATATGAGTTAGATTAACCATTTTAAAATTTTGTATTATTTAGTGGTGGTGTGACGATCATTAGGCTACTGAGTTGAATAACTTGCATGCTAGAGAATTAACTCAGCTGGTTTTGTTTATATAGTTATAGTAGATTCTTTCTGGCAATTTTCTTCTATGCCATTGTAATTTTCTCTCATCCCTTATTTGCCACCATAATTTTGCTTATCCCTTACATGTCATTGAGATGCAATTACTTGCCCTTATTTGCCATGGAAGTTGCTTCTGTGTGAAACATCTTCAAAAATGACCCAACTACCCCTCTACCTTGCTCCATACCAATGGGACCCACTTATCATAACCCAATATTTTCCAATTGTATCTCCTCCTACTAGGCTCTCTCTCTCTCTAACTACTCGGACAGCATCCTCTCCCTGTTATCGCCTCACCTCGACCAATCTAGTTCAATCCGACACTGCCTTCATGAAACCCTTCCACCTCTCAACAAGCTGAGCTGACTCGCCCTGCCTCCCCTCCCCTCCCAGTTGTCGCCCCACACCACCTCCCCTCAATCCCCCCGGCATGTCGTTGGTGGCTCATAGTCCACCGTGCCCGGCCATGGAAGCCCTCAATTTGAGATGGATTGCTTGTGAGTGGTTCGTGTAGGCTCTGCTCATACAAGGTTGGAGCATGATGTCAAGTTTTCCTTTTGCAACATGAATTCTTCACCTTGCAAGATTGAACGAAGTGCATATGAAAAATGTACATTTCAATTATGTTCTGATAGTACATGCACTACAGGAAAACTAATAAAGTTCGTCGACCACATAGAACCGATGAACTTACTCGCCACATGGCTCTTAAGTTCATTGGTTGCACGTGGTTGACGAACTTAAGTGTGGTCAAGCTCTTAGCCTGCGTGGCAACCACGTGGCAAGTAAGGTTATCAGTGCAGCCATAGTGTAAGAGGAGCAAACTCGACAACGAAATCAACTCACAGTGGAAGAACACGAATGATGGTGGGTGTCACTTCTTCACAAGAATCAACACGAGTTCATGTGGCCGAAGCCAAGGTTACAAGCTCTCAGCAATGGGGAGGAAGAAGAGAAAGCAGAGGTGAGAAACAAAATTCTACTTCGGTTCTGAACAAAACATAACTGCTAAGCTATCCTTTGTTATATTTATAATCCGCTGCCTTGGGCCGGCCCGACTCCCTTCTGTGCATCAGGCCCACGACAATTCCTGCCTTGTTTCAATACCGCGTCACACCATGGTGCTGACACTACCTCCTCTTGAAGATGCAGCTTGTCCCCAAGCTGCTGCTATCGGAAACCTTGCACGAACTACAGAATAATCTTCCCAAGTTGCAGAGGAATCCGGCCATTGGGTCCACTTGACAAAAACTTGCGTAATAGCCACATTTCCCTTCTTTACCAACCGGCGATCTAGAATACGCTTAGGTAGAAGGTCATCCACATCCAAAGCAGGGACATCAGATGATCTAGAGAAAATTGTGAGTGATCAGGAGTAAATACCTTGAGTTGAGAAACGTGAAATACCGGATGAACCTTAGTGTCCTGTGGCAGCTTCAGTCGGTAAGCACTGGAACCCAGCTTCTCCAGAACTTCATATGGACCAAAGAACTTGAAGGCCAACTTAGGAAACGGCTGATTCACCATAGAACTTTTAGCATATGGTTGCAGCTCAGGCAAGACCTATTCCCTAACCTAAAAACAATGATATGTCATGTTTTGGTCTGTATATAACTTCATATGGTTCTGAGCTTTGATCAATAGCTCTCTCAACATTTCAGAAAATAGCTAACGTTCCTTCAGTAGATCAACAATTTCCTTATGATCAGTCCAACTCAGAGAAGGATAGAAACCCGGGGAAGGATCAACACCATATAATGCTTTGAACGGTGAACAATTCAAGGAGGAATGGAATGAAGTGTTATACAACAGCTCTGCTAGAGACAACCACTTAGTCCATTGCTTCGGGGTTGACTGAACTGAACACCTTAAGAACATCTCAAGGCATTGGTTAACATGCTCGGTTTGTCCATCTGTTTGAGGGTGGTAGGCAGAATTGATCTTCAACTCAGTCTTGAGCAACTTGAACAGCTCTGTCCAGAACCCACTGAGAAATACTCTATCTCTGTCAGAAATAATGCTCTGAGGTATACCATGTAACTTCACAATATTATCAAGGAACACTTGAGCAACAGAGGCAGTTGAGTAGGGATGCTTGAGTGGAAAGAAGTGACTATATTTGGTAAATCTATCAACCACAACCAGAATCACAAAGTGTCCTACAGACAGTGGTAAACCCTCTATGGAGTCCATGGAAATATCAGTCCAAGATTATTTAGGCACTGGTAATGGTTGAAGCAACCCAGGGTACTTGTAGAGCTCATGCTTGGCATGTTGGCATATAGCACCCTGCTTGACAAAAGAGTTGACATCATGTCTCATGGTCTTCCAAAAGAACAACTTCTTAAGCCTGTTATGAGTGGCATGTATGCCTGAATGCCCCCCCCCCCCAAGGCAGATGCATGAAAGGAGTTGATGGGTTTAGTTTGCAAGGCAGAATTGTTACCAATCCACACCTTGTTCTGATACTTGATGATTCCATCAGACAAAGAATAGCCTTGGGAATTAGGACAGAAAATAGCCAATTCCTGCAGAAGATGTGTTGTCTCCTCATCATTGTGATATGAATTACTGGCTTCTTGAATCCACACAGGAAGCATAGCAAAGATGGCATTCAATGTGAGATGAGTACCAACTCTAGACAAGGCATCAACAACCTTATTGTCACAGCCTTTCTTGTACACAAATTTGAACTAGAGGCCAGCTAATTTCCTCAAAGCTTTCCTCTGAACATCAGTAGATAATGTCTGATCTTGAAGATGACAAAGGCTTTGATGATCTGTCTTAATGACAAAAGGATTCCTTTGAAGATAACTCCTCCATTTATCCACTGCCATGAGGACTGCCAGAAATTCTTTCTCATAGGTGGAAAGTCTTTGATTAGCCACACTCAAGCCCCTGCTGAAATATGCAATGGGGTGACCACCCTGAGATAGAACAACTCTAATAACACTGTCACATGCATCAATTTCCATAGTAAATTCTTTTAAGAAATCAAGGAAAACCAATACAGGTGTAGTCATCATAGCAATCTTTAGACTTTCAAAAGCTTGCTGAGCATCATTTGTCCACGAAAACTTCTTATGATGCAACAAATCGGTCAAAGGTCTAGCTATTATGCCATAGTGTTCCACAAATTTTGTGGAACAGGCCATTGCTTCATTGCTGCAGTCTTAGAGGGATCTATTGCCACACTTTGCTGGGAGATAATATGACCAAGATATGTGATCTGTGTTTGAGCAAATGTGCATTTGCTAAACTTGATGAACAACTTGTGTTCCAGGAGGGTCTAAAACACAATTCTAAGGTGATCAATGTGCTCCTCCAAAGTTTTGCTAAAAACCAGGATATCATCCATGAATATCAGAATAAACTTCTTCATATGAGTAGCAAATATGGCATTCAACAAGCACTGAATTGTGGCTGGAGTGTTTGTTAATCCAAAGGGCATAACCCTGAATTGGAAGTGCCCATGATGGGTCTTAAAAGCAATTTTTGCTTCATTAGAAGGTACCATTCTGATCTGATGGAAGCCAAATGCCAAATCCAATGTTGAGATGTATTGAGCCCTAGCTATCTCATCCAAAAACTCATCAATTATAGGCAGTGGAAACTTGTTCTTGACTGTAATATTGTTGAGTTTCCTATAATCCACACAGAATCTCCAAGAATTGCCCTTTTTCTTCACCAATAGAACAGGAGAGGAAAAGGGGTTGCGACTTGGAACAATCATGCCATTCTGTAACATCTCAGCTACGTGTCTCTCAATTTTGTCCTTTTGTTCAGGAGAATATCTGTATGGCCTACAGTTCACAGGTGCAGAGTTGGGCAAGAGTGTAATAGCATGATCATAATCCCTGGAAGGAGGTAGAGTGCTTGGTACATGAAAGATAGAACCAAATTCCTAAATTAACTCCTACCTGAGTAGGGATACCCTTCTGCAGATAATTATCAATCAGTGTTGTGGACTTCTCACTAGGTTCAATAACCACAGCAACCCATAGGTCATTCCCTTTTTCCCACTTAACCACTTGTTCCATGGAAATCTCCTTAAGCTCTTCAGGTTGATCATACTGAATGCCTTGTAACCGAATGACTTTGCCCTAATGCTAGAACTCAATCCATTTTCTAGCTAGTCACACATCATTGGTCTGAATGTTTTAATCCAATCCATACCAAGTACCAGGTCATATGTTCCCATGTCAATGATCTTGGCATCCACTTGGAAGGTATTGCCCTGACACAACCACTGAAAGTGTTTCACTTCAGCAGTACAGGACAACAAGGCTCCATTAGCTACCTTGACAGTCATAGGAGTTACTGCAGTGGTTTGAACTTGTAATTTCTTGGCAATAACAGAATTCAGGGAAGTATGCAAACTTCTTGACTCCACAAGTATAACCAAAGCTTGGTTCTGAACTAATGCTCTCAACTGAAGAGCCTTATTCTGGGGCTTCCCTGACATAACATGCAAGGAAAGATAGCCTTCATCTTGCATCATATACAAGTGAGGTGTCTCCAGGGCTGACAGAATGTCATCTGACAGTACTTCACCCCCATCTCCCGAAACATTCTCAATCAGCTGAAGTGTAGCAGCTGCATTAGAACATGTGTGAGTAGGGGAATACTTCTCACCACACTTGAAACACAGGTTATTCAATCTCTTGTACTCCTTTAGCTGCCTTGCCTTCCACAGATCTGAGGCTGCACCCCTGTAACGCCCTAATTTTCAAAAAGAATAGAATTCTATAAGGTTATATATTAAAGTAAATAATTATTTGTTGCATATTTTTCTTAGAGTGATGAAGTGCTCTTGTATTTTATTGTATGAGTAGAAGTCGTTGAAATTCAAATTTGATTTAAATTCAAATTGATTTATAATTTACAAAACAGATTTAAAAAAGAAAAATGATTTCTTAATTGGAAATCAGCTTCGGGCCGAATTCGGCGTGGCCTAGCCGGCCACCGCACGTGTGGCCTACGCGGCCCAGCCGGTGGCGCCGCGGCCCGATGGATCACAGGCGCGCAACCTGCATGGTGAAGCCGAACCCGACCCGTTAAGCAAGTCCGACACGATAGGAGGCTAACCCGACATGAATCCGTTATCATACCCGTTAAGTCGACCGTTTAAACTAATTTTATCCCCTTCTCGATTTCTTCTGAATCTTTGTGAGATAGAGTTTGATTTAAACTAGGAAAGTGTTGGAGTCCTTGCCGCCTATGATTCAGTACCAAAACCCCTATAAATACCGGCCGATTAAGCTCAAATTTTCGGCTGCAAGTCGAAGAACACGCCGAACCCGAGGTGACTCTCAAATTCGATCTTTCACCATCTCTTGAAGCAACTGGATCGGTCAAGGAGCAAGACGGGAACGTGGGGAGTCCGCTCACTCTGTTCTTGTCATCGAAGGACCACCGGAGGCCTCCCCCGATGTCACAAAGCTCGGCCTTAGCCGCCCTATCGACGTTGGCCACCTCTGCCGCCTGCCGCTTCCCCGAGGTAGGTGCAATGGGTCCGCCTCGTCTCCTCGATCCCGTAGAGCAAAACCCCTTAGGAAACCGAGCTCTGTAGCTGCTGGTTGGCCTAGCTCCGGCGAGCCTACCCTATGGCGCCGCCGCGCCGGGCCTGTGCGCCACCCGTGGTCGACCGAAGCACCTGGAGCCGCACACTTGGAGATCAAGGGCCGAGATTAGAAGCTGCATACCCCTTTGCTTTGATTGAATTCGAGCTGTCCATCCAGCAACCAACGACCTTGGTTTAATGAAGCTGGTGGACCGTGTGAGCCGGGTCCATGGACTTGGTTCATGGCAGCGTAGAACCAGTTCACGCCTTTTCCTTTAGAAAAATAATTCATTAATTCCAAAAATTCGTGGGCCCTGGTAATTTTGCAAAAACGCCCCTGAACTTTTTTGAAATTATGTTATGGTCCCTGTATAAATTTTATATTTACAATTAGGTCATTTTCTTAATTATTTCAGATCATTTTATTTCCTATTTAACCTATTAGCTTAAAACCTTTATAGCTTTTTAACAGTATCTCTGATTTAGGTGATTCTTACGCTCACGCGTTCGTAGCAATGAGTAGAATCTTTTGGTACTGTTTGATTAGAATTTAGGTACTATTTGATGTACTATTTATTTATTTGTTTGTAATTATTTATTTCTGATTGCTATCGTTAGGCGCCAACGACTTTGGGAATCTTTAAGAACTTGACTTCCAAGACTTTGAGCAGCAGCCAGTGAGAGAGCAAGGCAAGTGACCCTTGACCATTTTGTTCCAATATGCTTTCTCTCTCTAGTATACATATTGGCATGCATGCTTTAATAATGTACCTAAGCCTTATACTTTAGGATTTGGGTTCATACTTGGTTAGTTATGCTTAGCCATGCAGTCTTGAGTGTCGTATAAGTTTGTCCATCTTTATGATGTTGAGTTTGACTTGTGGAATATTGAGAGCATTGGTCTTCCATCCGTCGTGATGTGAGGTGACCGTGGTGAGGTTCGATGCTATGGTTTGAGCAAGGTTTGAAATGGTGGAGACGATTGAAATCCGTCAGGTGATATGGTTTGTCATGCTCGAATCTGCTAAGGACCGAGTCATAAGAGTAGACACCCCAGGACAACAGATGCCACCATGTGTTCGGTATGGAATGGCTTGCTTACTAATTAGGGATGTTGTGGGAAG
>VSTD030001761.1:0-12635 GCA_008808055.3 Sporobolus alterniflorus | reverse complement strand
GGTTTTAAGGTCAAACTGAATGCTCATTATATGTGTGTCCAGGAATCAAATTTCCACACATATTGTACAGAAAATGGATACAGAATTACCAATGCCACAATATATAATATTTATTACTGAATAATGTCTTACAAAAGACTAAGTCGAACACTCTCAGAAGCATCACAGCGAAAAGACACCATAACTCCACTAACAATCGACCGATGGCAATCACTCGCCTAGAACTCCATTTTGAAGTATTCCACATCTTCTTCAGCTTCTGAGCAGCTGTTCAGCAAGGCTGAGTACACATATGGTTGGTACTAAGCAATTGTGGAAAAAATATGATATGCAGGCCATAATAACAAGGATAAAGCTGTAATAAGCCTGAATGCAAAATAGCACCTATACATGACTCATAAGTTATTAGCACCTATTTACTAAGTTAAAGTTGCCGGCTAAAACTACCCAATTAAGTTGAATTAAAGTATCACAAAGTATGATCCACAAAGGGGTACAAAGGAATACACAGTTCTACAAAGCTATACCAAATCCATATCCAACCATTCCCCTCCCAAATCCAACCCATACCAACCCATCCAATCTAGAGAGGATCACAGACCACCTATAACTGCAAGCTCGGCTAATATGATAATTATACATTTTGCAAAGGTTAGCGTCCCGTACCCACGCATAGTGATTTCGTTACTAGCTAAGCAACTAAAACCTCTCCTTTTTGCCATTATTAAACTTCCTTTGGTGTATGGCCCAGAGATCACTACATGTCGTTGACAAAGGTTTACTACAGGAGTATGTCATGCTTTGCTACGGTTTCCCCATCAAAGGCCCCGCTTGTAGTGCTAAGGTTTCCCCAGCAAAGGTCCCTCTTGCACCATGTCGGCCTGGGTGAAATACCATGCCAATACCCACTCAAACGAGCAAGACACACTACCTATATTATTCCTAATTAGTAAGCAAGTTATTCCATACTGGACACATGGCGGCACTTGTTGTCCTAGGGTGCCTACTCCTAAGATTTGATCTATAGCAGATTCGAGCAACCACATACCCTGACGGTCTTAACCATCTCCACCATTCCAATCCTTTGCTCAAATCATAGCATCGAACCTCACCACGGCCGACTCACATCACAATGGATGGAAGACAAAAACTCTCACACTAAGATATAAGCCATACTCAACATCACAAACGATGGAAGACTTGTATGATAACTCAAGACTGCAGGGCTAAGCAAAGCTATCCATCCATAAAACCCAATCCTAAAGATATCACGGTAGGTATTCAATTTAAGTGACGCTTGCAATAGTGTGAACTAGAGGGAGAAAGCATATAGGTTCAACATAGTCAAGGAACACTTGCCTTGGTTCCCACTTGTTGCTGCTCAAAGTCTTCATCCTTGTAGTCTTGAACCTTCTCAAACAATGAAATGTCTAAACAATAATGACAAGAAACAAGCAATAAAAAAAAGTTACACCAAACAATACATAAATACTAAACAAATAGTACTAAAATATTTTACTCGTCACAAAAAACACGTGAGCGCAAGAATCGCTTAAATCAGAGCTACAATTAAAAAGTTATGAAGGTTTAAAGTTAACGAATGCAAAAATAATTAAGAATAAATAAGCTAGGGAACTAATCACAATTATAAAAATTTCATTAGGGACCTAAATGTAAAACTGCAGGGGCTAAAATATAATATTGGAAATGTTTAGGGGTATTTTATAAAATTTCAGGGAGTAAAAAATAATTAAAATAAAATAGAGGGGTTTATAAGTAAAAATAACAAGTCTTGGGTTTTTTCTAGAATTAAAAGAATTATTTTTGTATTGGAAAAGGTTGGGAAAACAAATAATTAAAAGGCCAAGGGCTAAAGCGTAACATCAAGGAATTTTATGAATTACCAAATTTATTTTTCTATTGTAAAAGCTTCAGTAAATAATTAATGAAAAGCACAAGGGTTTTATTGCAAAATTCCTAGGATTTATTTTCTAAAGAAAAACCTATTGAGTAGGTTCATTGATCCGTGGACTGGGTCCATGGCGGCCGGCTCACAAGTTTACGGATTTCATTAAACGACAGCCATTGAATCCATGATCAAGGGACCAAAATTTATTTCCTGAAGGGTTATTTTACGATCTAATCTCGATCGTCACATGTGAGATGGACGGCCAGGAATTAATTAAATCGAAAGGGTATCAAAGATCTAATCTGGACCGTCGGTAGCGCGATGCATGGCTCCCAGCAGCTGACGGTGACGAACTGAGGCCGAGTGGCGGCGCCATGGTCGAAAGCTCATCGGGAACTTGTGAGATAACATTCCGGGGCACCTATCCCGATGGGAATTGGATAATAACAATAAGAAGGAAACGAGGTTCCTCACCAAGATGGTGTCGGGGCTAGGGGAGGCTCCTGCGATGGTGTGCAACAGTGACACCATTCCTTGGAGCTCAGGTCACGGCGGTAGAGACCTCCAATGGTCGGCAAGGCACAAGGACCCGCAAATTAGGTGCATCAGGGCTTGTAGGTGGCCGATGTAGGGTTGTAGGGGTCCAGGGGCTCGTGGATTGGTGCGGCAGCAATGACGGTCAGCTAGGATTTTGAAACTCGTGTTTTTGGGGGAAAAACTGAGTCGTGCTGCACCTGAGCATCCCTTTTATAAGGCCCTTGCCCTTATCTCATGTAGAGGCGGACTCCTTTTAGCCATGTCCAAATCTTGGATCGAATCGCGATTCTATTGGAATTTTCATTAGGGATAAGCTCTTCCTATTACATCAGTCTTGACTCCAGCTTGAACACGCCGCTGCCGGTTGGGCCACGCTGGGCTGGTGCTGATGAAACATTGGGCCGGGGTGGGCTGAGTGGGAGGAAGAGAAGAGGAGAGGGAGCGAGCAGGGGATTGAGAAAAAAACTAGGCCGGCAGGGAATTGAGCCCAAGGGAGTTTTAAATTTTCTTAAGCCCTTTCTAATTCCTGGTTTGATTTAAATTCAAAAGCCGATTCGAATTCGAACGAATTCTACTCGAACTAAGGCATGCCATCAAATACAAAATAAAATGCAGCAGCATGAAATGCAATAAACAATTTTATAATCCCTAAATTAATTTAATAATTTAGAAAATAATCTTTTGCCTAAATAAATTTGAATCCCTTTCTAAAGTTTAAATGAAAATTTTAATCTATTAGGAAAAAAGTTGTAAAATTTAGAGAATTTTAATCACATTCTAAAATTTGAAACTTTAGGTGTGACAGTTCATAGGCCGATGCAGGCGACAGCATAGCCCCTCCACTTCACCCCCCATGAGGGGAAGGTTAGCGACCAAGTAACACAGGTAAAGATGGTGGCACCACGGGAAACTGTCCCTTGGTCCAGCCACATCAGGCCCCGTGTAGAAAGATGATATTTTATCCTGGGGCCCCAGATGTCATATAACCGAACCTGTGTTATAAGGAAATTTTACCATAGTTAGGGGGCCCATCACTGCCTATAAATAACCTCTACCATTCAAGTAGTGGTATAAGATCTAGACCCCCTTCACACACAAATTAGTCGAACTCTCTGCTCACCCTTTGTAATACCTGTTTCCATCAATATCAAATCACTGGACGTAGTGCTATTACCTCTGAGGAGGGGGCTAAACTAGGATAAAGCATTGTGTTCTTTGTTCATGAAACCATCTCAAAACTGGAAACACGTGATCTTGTAGATCCTGTTATTTGTCGGTGCAGAAAACACTGACATTTGGCGCACCAGGAAGGGGGATTTGTAGCGTGCTTTTGTCTGAATGCTTTGATGGTTCATTCACTAAGACTTGTCGTCATCACTGACAGCAACTACCAGAACGGTGTTGGATTTGCCCTAGGTGAAACCATCCGCTTTGGGAGCATGGTGTTCATCATCAACCACTTCAATAACCTGAGTCTTTCTCCCGGGGGGATTGACTCTGGCGCCGCCTTCATGGGAATGGTTCACAGTGGGTCACCGTCACTGCATACTATTTTTGAGGAATCCATCAAAGAGGACGACACGGCCTCAAGTGGAAGGGGAAACTTCAGGTTCCCCATCTCCTGAGGGTGCAACGTGGTGACCCTGACCGTCCCCATCACCACTACACCACTGTTGGAGGGCACTTAGGTGCCTCTGACCATCCTGATGGTCCCGCTGCGGACCACTGCACCATAGCCGGATGATAGGCTCCTTCCTGAACAACAACAAGCCTACCAGGAGGAGCAACAATCACGAACCTGTACTCAGTGGGCTGCGCAATGGCAAGGCAACTTCACCGGCCAGTGAGCCGCCATTGAGGCTCAGTTTACCGAGCTACACCACTGGAAGTTCATGCTTGACACAGAGGGAGACATAACGGTTGACCTCACCAACACCCGTGCTTTGGCTAGGGACGTTGCCACTGCTATCAACCATGAGGGGCACAGTTCCCTGCTTTTGCTAGGGCCAGCCAAAATGTGGCCATGGTGACTGTGCTTCTAGATACTTTGCCCGCACCATCCACTGACAGGCTGGACAAGGTGTATCGTCAAGTGAAGGACATCCTCAGCATCATTGCCACACTGCAAGCAGAGAGCTCCCGTCAGCACCGGGCTGATGTCTCGATCTCGAGCCTAGGCTGCTCTATGGCCAACCGCATCCTCGCCAGTCTACAGTCTGGCCCGCGTTGGCTCGTGTCATTCGAACAGGCATACATAGCCCCAATCACGTCATCAGGCCCGCTGGGAGGATGAGGGAACACAGTCTGAGCACCATGCACATAACTTGTGCCAAGGTGGGTGCGTGACCGAAAAGGGCACAACCTCCGCCCTAAGGGACTAGGTCCCAAGACTTTTGGAAGAAATGTGTGTGACGTGTGTTTCCCAAAACTCTTCTGGGCACCGAATAACATCATCAAATACGATGGCAAAACAAATCCCTGTGTTTGTCTAGAAGAATAATGCCTTGCGTGCAAGGCAGGCGGGGTGGATGATGACCTATTCATCATCCAGTTCCTCCCCATTTACATACCCAACACGACTAGGGCTTGCCTGGACCACCTGCGAAGGAACACGATCAATAGTTAGGAGGATCTGAAGGAAATCTTCATAGCAACTTCCAGGGTACATATGTGCAGCCCAGCAACTACTGGGACTTGATGGGTTGCCGACAGAAGCCAGGTGAATCCCTCTGGGATTACATCCAGCGATTCTCCTCGAAGTGCCATGAACTTTCAAAGGTCAGTGACACCGATGTCACCTCAGCATTCTGGTCTGGCACTAGCTATCGGACCCTAGAGCATGAACTTGACCGTGATCAGCCGAAGACCACGAAGGAGCTGCTTCACATCACCACCCGACATGCCTCTGGTGAAGAGGCGGTTGGAGCCGTCTTCATCTAGGGCAATGGGAAAATGGTCCCCTGCAGCATCCAGGGGCACTGCCCAAAGCCGCCAACAAAGGCGCTAAGAGAAGCCCCAAAGGGAGCCAAAAGGGGCAAAAGTGGTGCCTCGGCGGGTCGCCGTTACTACCGGCTACGACAATGATGATGACAAGGAGATGGATGCCTCTGACGAGGAGCACGCCACTGCCGCCATGTGTGATTTCAAGTGCTAGGACAAGCAACCCACTGATCACTTTGAGAAACTTCTTGATGCGACCTATCCAAATCATGCATACCCCGTCAGCCACAAGCTCAAAGAGTGCACCATGATGAAAAACTACATGACCTCAGGGGCTCTCACCAAGGGAAAGAAACCTGAGGGAGACCCAGGGGAAAGGCCATTACATCCTTCCAAGGGGAAGAGGCGGTCATGTCGATCTACGGCTAGCTCGTCCCCTACAAGTTATGATGTAAGCTCGAGCTTATGAGCTGGATGGTCAACACTGTAAGTCTGGCTACCCCAGAGTACCTTTGATTGTCTGAGTCACCAATCACTTTTGATCGGACAGATCACCTGGATTGTATCCCAAAGCCGCTGAGATTTCCCTTCATAGTCGATCTGCTAGTCGAAACGACCCGGCTCACTAAAGCCCTCATGGATGGAGGCAGTGGCCTCAACCTCATGTACCTCAACACCTTCGAGGTATTAGGGTTGTCCTAGGAGCAGTTCAAAAACAACCCGCACCCATTCTACGGAGTGACCCCGGGCAAGCAGTCCATCACCCTCGGGAAAATTAATTTGCATGTCTCCTTTGGAGACGCAAGCAACTACCACACCAAAACGCTCACCTTTGTGGTGATCAACTTCTCTGGGTCCTACCGCATCATCCTGAGGCAGCCATGTTACATCAAAATTCTTGGCCATCGCTAGTTACGCCTACTTCAAGCTCAAGATACCAGGACCAAATAGCATCATCAACATGGAAGTCAAAGCCCAGCGGGCATTAGACTGTGAGCAGAACAACATTGAGCTGGTCACTAGTGTAGTCACCACCGCTGAGCTAAAGGAGTTGTGCCTCAGCGCACCACCCTCTTTGGCCAACATGGCCATGCCCTCCACATCTGGCACCTTCAAGGCTACCGAGGATGCCAAGGCCATACAGATCGACACTGAGGACCCAGCCAAGACCATCCAGGTTGGGGCCAACCTCAGCCCCAAAAAGGAAGGTGATCTCATCGACTTCCTTCAATGCAACAAGGACATTTTTGCATGGAGAACGGTAGAAATGATGAGTGTCTCCTAAGATGTCGCTTCCCACACCCTCAACATCAAGCCCAGGTTCAAGCGTATCAAGCAGGGTCAGTGCCAGTTCAATCAGGAGAAGCGTAAGGCCATAGGTGAGGAGTTAACAAGGCTCCTAGCCCTTGGAATCGTTAAAGAAGTCCAGCACCTGGACTGGATAGCAAATCAGGTTCTTATACCTAAAAAGAATGGGAAATGGAGGATGAGAATTGACTACACGAGCTTGAATAAGGCATGTCTAAGAGATCCATTTCCCCTTCCTAGCATTTGTCGGTACCCTCCAGAACGGGTACCCATGAGTACATTCTTTAGGCCAAGACAAAGGGCAAGGCATGCGCCCAAGCACTGCCATGTGCCACTGCAAGCTCCGAACCCTGCACCTTTGCCTAGGAGGGGTCCAGCATTGCCATGTGTCCCAAGGCTCCGGACCTCGCACCTCTGCCTAGGAGGGGTCCGATGCTGCCATGTGTCCCATGGCTCCGCGCACGCCGTGGGCCATAGAGATAAAGAAAGGCTTAGCTACAACAGCATGTAGCAAGGCTCACATGTTTCCAAGACATGCCCACACGTTACTGAGGTGCCTGCAAGACATGTGGGTAGACGGCGTTATCATGACCTACAAACCGTGCAGACGGACGTGACAGCACCGTGCTACAGTGCATCACCGCACAACTAATCGTTCACAGGCGGGGCGCTACAGTGCAGTGCCATGGGACTAGCCACCTGTGGGTGCGGTAGGCAGAGACTACAACCTGACAGGATGGAGCTACAACTCTACAGGATGGGGCTACACTGTAGATCTCTCACCACGTGTGAAGGCCGATGGGATGGGGTGCGCCGTGCGCCACCCGAACCATCACCAGGATACGCTAGCATTTAATATGCTAGCTAATGTATAGGGATTCGGCTACCCTGGGGCCACCAGTCGGGTCCTAGGTCACAGTGTAACTGTCCGGGCTTGAATTATAAAAGGTCAAATGGGTGGCAAAAATAGACAGACTCTTTTAGGCAAGTTCAACCTCTTGGGCTTGAACAGCACACACAGCAATACAACCTTCTCCGTGGATGTAGGGTATTACCCTCTAGTGACCTGAAACACGTAAACCACCATGTTCATCCTGCTTGAGCGTTGAGAGCCATAGTCCCTCCAATCAATGAACCTCTATGGGATACTCTGGTAGTAGTTCTATGGGAAGTGTCGTAGACCACATCAACATTTGGTGTGCCAGGAAGGGGTATTTTGTTCTTTACGTTTGGGTTTTCACCATGATGGTAGACATTCATTCTATTGCAGCCTCCTCCCATCCCTCTTGCCCTGAGCGGAGGATTGAGCAGGAAGCTACTTCCTGTTCTAGGGTGGGTCAGTCCTGCTGGATGAACGCCTGTAGTGGCCCCCACAACCGCCAGTCATCGGTTGTGCTCAGCTACAACGGTGGCCATGCCACCATCTGGTGCTGGCCACGAGGCCACATTGTCGGCGGTGCATTAGCTCCTCCACAATCCACCAGGCCCACATGCTTCACCATTAGCAGCGGAGCAATGGTGCAACAACGTTGACTAGCTCATCGTCGCTGCTATCAACACACCACCTCAAGGGGGGTGGCTCGCAAACCACCTTAGAGGGGGCGCTAGAGCCATCTACAACACACTCACTCACCATGGCTCCATCATGCTCACCAGTGGCACCGCACGCGTCATCGGCAGTACACACTTCGAGTCTCGCTACGATGGATTTATGGATCAAGCTCGAGCATCGCCGCTCACGTGAGGATGGTCGCATCACCATCGAGTGCTAGCAGGAGAGGTGCCACTGCTAGGGTGATAACCTCGATGGTGAGTTCAGTGAGGTGGCCACTACCCCCGTGGGGCAAGCTTCTCGCTCCCCTACGCCCCCAACAAGATCTAGGGGTGGCTGCATGGTGCTTGCCCTAGACCTCTGCATGGTGGTCTGGTCGTGCTAGTTCTGGCCCCACTTGCTGGAGAAGTATGACGAGAGTGTCAACCCCGCTGAGTCCCTGCAGATCTACTCCACCTCGATCCTCGCTACAGGAGGGAATGAGGCTATCATGGCCAACTACATCATGGTGGCCCTGACCGGTACGGCCCGATCGTGGCTCATGAACCTACCCGAGGGGTCTCTCACCTCCTGGGCAGAGCTGTGCCATCAGTTCATGGCCAACGTTGAGAGCACTTACACTCGCCTGTGCAATGTGGTCGACCTCCTCCCTATGCAACAACGCCCATGGGAGCCACTATGGTCCTTCATCTAGTGATTCTCCTAGGTTTGAAACACCATGCCCCGCATCTCCAATGCTTCTATTGTAGTTGCTTTTCAATAGTGCGTGTGAGATGGGAAGATGCTCAAGAAGTTGGCCACACACAATGTGAAAGACGTCTCTGAGCTCTTCAGCCTGGTGGACAAGTGCGCCAGGGCCGTGGAAGAGCATGCATGGCACTCCCATCCTGCTCCAGAGGCGGGGAAGGCTAGCAAGCCCGAGGCAGGATCCGCTGCTCAGGGTAGCGGCAAGAACAAGAAGAAGACGAAGAAGAAGTCCAACAACAACAACAAGCCTTTGGCAGGTGCTCCCACTACCGCTGCCATCACAGTAGAGACTGGTGGGGGCCACAACCCACACAGCGATAAGCTACCGCACCAGCCCTCCGACAGTGATGAGGGTGGGCCACTGTACCTGATGCACAACTCTAGGCGCCATAGCACTGTGGAGTGTCGAGAGATCAAGAAGCTCATGGAACATTTCCGTGAGAAGCAGAAGCAGCAGCCGCACCGTGACATCATGCCTCCCCTTTAGCCAGAAGGCAAGTAGCATGTTACCCACGAGGACGACGATGAGGAGATGGAGTTCCAGAACTGCAAGAGGGCAATCAAGGTCGTCTACGATCACTCTAACTCTGAGTCTAGTAACAATGAGCATCACAAGCAACTCCACATCATCTACGATGGCTCCTAGGACATCACGTCTATGTGCGTCATCAAGACATTGCGCTGAGTTGTGCCAACCATTGCACCTATGTTGTGAGCAGCGCCCCAATACAAGTCGATATAGACATCGATCGCGTTTGATGCCTCATACTGCCACAAGAACATCTAGGGTGTCAAGCAGCTCCCGCTGGTCATCTCCCTGACCATCGCCAACATCAGGCTGTACCACGTCCTCATTGATGGCAGGGCAGCCCTCAACCTCATCAGTCTTGCAACTTTGCAGAAGCTGCAGATCTCCATGTCCAGGCTCTCCCCTTCGCACCCATTTTTGGGTGTGGCCTCGGCCTCCATCGGCCCGTGAAGTAGTATCTTCCACCCGGTCACATTCGGGACGCCTGAGAACTACCGCATGAAGAGTGTCCTCTTCAACGTCATGGAGGTCAACCGCCCCTTCATTGACATCATTGGTAGGTCGGCCCTGTACTAGTTCATGGTCATCACCCACTGTGGGTACCTGGTCATGAAGATGCCATCACCCAATGGCATCATCAAGATCCAGGGAGACCACTATGCGGATGTTTCAGCGCTAGAGAGGCTCCAGGCATTGGCAGTGACCCATGAGGTTGCTGCTGGCCAAGGGGTGCCAGACCAGGCACCGTCAAGCACACACCAACGCAACTCATCTTTTGCACCCCGTGTGCAGCCCTCAAACGACGAGGATGTCCCCAGGAAGGTCATCTAGATCAGCACAGATGCCACCCAAACCACCCACATCGTAGGGAACCTGGGTGACAAATAGGAACTCACGCTCATCTCCTTCCTCTGGGATAATGTTGACGTCATTGCTTGGCAACCATCACAGATGCCTGGGATCCCTAGGGAGGTGATTGGGCACCATCTGAAGATCTACCCCAACGCCAGGCCAGTGCAGCAGAAGCCCCAGAAGCAGTCCATTGAGCGGCAAAACTTCATCTGTGAAGAACTCAAGAAGCTGCTCATCATTGGCTTCATATGGGAGGTCCACCACCCATGCTGGCTGGCCAATCCTGTTGTCGTCCCAAGGTCGGTAGGAAACTTTGGATGTGCATCGACTACACCAGTCTCAACAAGGCATGCCCTAAAGATCCCTTTTCTCTTCCACGAATAGATCAAATCATGGATTCTACCACTGGCAGTGATCTACTGTGCATCCTAGATGCTTATTCTGGTTTTCATCAAATACCTATGTCTAGAGAAGATGAAGAACATACTGCATTTATAATAGTAGATGGCCTCTTTTGCTATGTCTCCATGCCTTATGGTCTTAAGAATGCTCTACCTACTTTTGTGTGTGCCATGCATAAAACATTTGGGGACCTAATTAGAAACTTGGTTGAGGTGTATGTTGATGGCATCGTTGTCAAGATCAAGTTGCACTCATCTTTGCTGGACAATCTTGCCATTGTCTTTGATAGGTTGTGTTCAGTGCGCATATTGTTGAACCCAAACATGTGTGTGTTCTGGGTCTTTGCTGGAAAGCTACTCGGCCTCCTGGTTTCACACCGGGGAATCGAGGCCAACCCAAAGAAGATTAAGGCAATCAAAGTGATGCGGCCGCCATCCCACATCAAGGATGTCTAGAAGCTCACAGGATGCTTGGTCATGCTCAGCTGGTTTATCTCTAGACTGGTAGAACATGCTCTCCCATTCATCAAGGTGATGTGGAAGTTTGGACCCTTTGTCTAGAATTAGAAAGCTGATGAGGCATTCTATGAGCTAAAGCAAGACATGATGTCACTACCAATCATGGTAGCTCCGGCGCCCGGCGGCAAGCCTCTACTGCTCTACATCGTGGCTACAGTTGAAGTCGTGAGCATGGTCCTGACTGCAGAGCGGCTAGAGCCAAAGCAACCCCTTGTGCTGAAGGGAGCTCATGTAGCCAGATCTGGGTCCTAGGACCAGGACCCTGCAGAAGGGTCACATGATCAGGAGGCATCCGGGTCCTAGCAACCAGAGCCCACCCTGAGCGCCGAACCCCAAATTGGGTCCTAGCTCCCAGAGGCACCCTCAGGTCCTGAGGACCAAGAGGTTGGATCCCAGATCTCAGAGCCCACTTTAGGTCTCGACAACCAGCACACCACCGGATCCCAGCTCCCAGAGGTGGCCTCAAGTCCTAGGGGGTAGAAGCCCCTGGCTCCCGAACCAATGAAGATCGATCCACCAGATCCCTCAGTGAGGGTCTGGACTGTACAATGACTCGTCTACTATATCAGTAAGGTCCTCCATGATGCCAAGACAAGATATCTGGAGGTGCATAAACTTCTTTACGCAGTCCTCATTGCATCAAAGAAACTGTGCCATTACTTCCAAGCTCACAAGATCTCAGTGGTGACCTCATACCCACTGAAGGTCATGCTCTACAACCCTAATGCAACTGGAAACATTGCTAAGTGGGTGGTAGACGTGGCTGAGTTCGAGCTGGATTTCTTGCCGCATCATGCGGTCAAGAGTCAGGTGCTAGCTGACTTCGTGGTAGACTGGACACCGCCACCATGCAACCCAGGGGGGCGGATGATAGCAAGCCAGAGGTCAAAGCTCCAGTCTTCACCGAGCCTCACTGGACACTCTTCTTTGACGGCTCCTGGCGCAAGCAAGGTGTTGTGGCAGGGGTCCTACTCCTGACTCCTGATGGAGAGGAGTTCAAGTACATGGTGCATCTTTACTTTAAGGTAACCAACAATATGGCAGAGTATGAGGCCCTCATATTCGGGCTAAGTACCGCGCTATCTCTTGGGGTCCGATAGTAGCTAGTGAAAGGTGATTCCCAGTTGATCATCAAGCAAGTCAAGGTCGAATGCTGTTGCAACGATCCACAGTTGACCGCCAACCTATATAACACCCCGTGTTATGGCTTTCCTAATCACCTTCATTAAGGTCTTAATTGAGAATCAAAACCATCAATTAGCTCAATTCTAAGTAAACCAAAGTCAAATTTCAAGTCAATTCAAATCAAGTTCTTGAAGTAAATCAAGAAACTCACAAATC
>VSTD030001760.1:0-12636 GCA_008808055.3 Sporobolus alterniflorus | reverse complement strand
GGCCCGAGTGATTGGCCCAGATGAGGAAGAAGCTGGTGCCTGAGGAGAAGGTGCATCTGATGGCACTGGAAAAGGTGTTGCTGGTGTAGACGTAATGGTGTTGTAGTTGATGTCCTCATCAACTGGACTCTACCATATAGTACACCAGGCCATACCCATATAGGCTCGTGGTTATACTATTTTCATGGGTGGTTGCTCCATGATCCGGTCCTTAGATTTGGGTATGATAACTAACCACAGGCTTCCAGCATCACACCGAACAAAGCCTTGAATCGTCGGCATCACACCGGACAAGTTACATTCCCATCACCCCAAATCCTATTCTCCACACTAATAGGATCAAATAACCATAACTTCGATAGTGTGACATAAGCATAAATGATATATAACATAATCACTACCTAAACTAAAACCAGGTAGATGCTAGGCTAAGAAGTTGTAAGCCTATGATGACTATCCAAATACTTCCATGGTTTTCAAGGAATGATAAGTTAATTCTAGTCAAACCGTAATATAGGTGCGCAGGACAGACATTCCTATCATGTAGTTCTAATCTACAGAATAGAGAAAGTAATAATAGGCACAACATGTTCAACATAACTTGCCTCGTTGCTCACAAGACAAAAGATCAGAGTCCTCGTATAGAACATCTTGAAATCCCACGTACTAATGCGACTCCGGAGCAAAATCACCTATTCGTAAGCACACAATCAATCAATATGCCACAAACATGTATTATGAATGCACAACATGAAAGATAAAGTGATTATGAGGATTTTGGCATGAGAATCGCCGAAATCAGAGTTGCGGTTGGAAAGATATGGCAAAAAGAAATCGGAGTTGCAAATTTCGGTTGAGGCCGACAGCGGCTACCCATGCTCACCAGGACGGTGCTTCGAAGTGAGGGAGGAAATGGTTCGGAGCCATTTATAGGCTCCTTTTATAGGTGCGGCGGTGGCAAGATGAGGCGTCGGGAGGGTCTTCAATGCCGGTGGTGATGGCTCTTTCATGGCGCCGGTTATGGAATGCAAGGGGAATGGGGAGGGGAGGCGACCTGATGACAGTTTGGGGAGGGGAAGAGGTTGAGGCGGTGCTTCGGGTCCTCTTAGTGCGTAGGAGAGCGGCGCGGGCGCTGAGCCGGCAGTGGCGGCGTGCTTGGGAGGCAGTAGCGGCTGGCTGCCTGCTCAAGCAAGGAAGAAGAAGGGGTGGGCGGCTGGGCCAAAAGGCTGAATGGGCCAGCTGCCTTCCTGGGCTGGCACGGCAATGAGAGAAGGGAGAGATGGATGGGCTGCATTCGTGGATTGAGCTAAAATTTTGAAAAGAATAGTAACCATTTTTTTAGTTTTGGCTGCTGCAAAGGATGGATTTAAAAGGATAATTTGAATGACTGCAAACCAGAGTTTTGGATATTCTCAAAATTAGGAGTTTGGACAATGAGTCAAGGATTTGAATCAAATAGATTTGAACACAAAGTTTAGAATATTTTGAAACAAAAGTTTGAAATTGATTCAAAGGCTTTAAATCAGGAATATAGAAATTTGATGAAACGAATTTGAACTCTGATTAGAATTTGCATTTGAAGAAAAAGAAGATTGACGTCCTTTTGGACATCAGAATTGGACTTGGCTCAGGAAAAAAATTATGCATGTAATGTACATGCAATCCTAGCAATTTTTTTAGGTGAATGCATTATCTTGATAAATTTTAGAAACTCCAAAATTTATGGTGTTGTAATGTCCGATTGCGCTTTTTATGGAAACCACATCAGGCCCACCTGAGGATGAAAAATAGCGCCGACACATCGGAATGCACTACATGACTCATAGATCCCACCGGATGTAAAAATACAAGTTCAGCGTAACTTGTCCTAGCGCACTTTTTGTTCAATCCGTACCGGACCCACCCGAGCATGAAAAGTAATGCATCGATGTTTTGCACCCCTGACGCACCGGAATGTACTACGTGACCCACAGATCCCACCGGATGCAAAAACATAAGTTAGGCATATTGTGTCCCGATGTGCTTTTTATGGAAGCCACATCGGGCCACCCGAGTATGAAAAATAGTGTGTCGATGTTTCACGCCCTAGACACACCGGAATGCACTACGTGATTCGCTGATCCCATCAGATGCAAAAACACAAGTTTAGCGTAACGTGTCCCGGCGCGCTTTTTATGGAAACCACATCGGGGCCACCCGAGCATGAAAAATAGTTCGTCTATGTTTCGTGCCCCAGACACACTGGAATGCACAACGTGACCCGTAGATCTCACCAGATGCAGAAACACAAGTTCAGCATAGTGTTCTCGGTGTGATTTTTTGTTGAATCTGTATCGAACCCACCCGAGTCTGAAATATAGTGTGTCGACATTTCATGCCCCGGGCACACCAGAATGCACTATGTGACCCGCAGCTCCCACAGGATGAAAACACACAAGATCGGCATAATGTGTCCTAGTGCGTTTTTTATGTAAACCACACCAAGCCCAAACGAGCATGAAAAATAATGTGTCGAAGTTTCACGCCGCAGACGCACCAGAATGCCCTAGGTGACCTACATATCCCATCGGATGCAAAAACACAAGCTCGGTATAATGTGTCCTGGTGCGCTTTTTGTCTAATCCTTACCAGTCCCACCCGAGAATGAAAAATAGTGCATCAACATTTTGTAGTCCAGACGCATCAAAATGTACTACATGATCGTGTTGACGTTTCTTATGCAGCTCCGCAAGTGCATGGAATTGTCAATGTAGCACTTCACCGGGAGTATCCTCTAGGTATCATATTTATATTTTCCCAAGGGAGAAAAGATCTCTATCATGTCTAAGACTAACACAGAGAGTAACTCCAACGAGTACTACTAGGCCATACAGAGGTTCTGTTAATTGGGGTTAATGGACACACACACAAGTTCTCCAGGTTCCACGGCTAAGCTAAGGATCCACCTAGTCGGGAGCCTCGAGAAGAGGGTCAACTCCTAAGGATCTGTTCTTGTCTATCATAGCATGTTACCCAGGATTCTAAATCACTTGCTATGCTGCCCATTCTGCTTCACAAGGACTCATACCTAGGCACCCAACACCTCCCCCAGGCTTAAATCAAGATTTAAGCATCAGGGTTAATCCCAAAGTGACCATAGAGGTCGTGCATCATGCTGGTCTGAGTCGATGGAAGCTTGCATCTCCGTTTGCACGTGTGCAAAGTCATCCATCCGTTGCTCAAGTTGTCCGATCCCTTCCACTACACGCTCAGTCTGGTCAACCCCATAACTGACATACCACTCCAAAGGAGCATACCAGTCAGGGTACCTGGCAGAGGTGGAGGTTCCGGCTCAGAGGCTAGACTCGGAGTAACCGTGAGAGGCACAGTAACTACCACCCTCATGGTGACCCGAGTAGCCAACCCCATACCCAGTGTCCCACTGGGGCTCCTGAGGGTGAGCCTGTGGTGTAGTCATGATCTACTATGTTGCCTCCATACAAGCTCTCCCCCGAGTGCAAGGTGGTCCTGTGAAGCTGTGGTGCACCTCTCCCATCCGATCAAACTGTAGTGTAAGACATTCACAAGAATATAGTCGAAGGGCCGGGTTAGGTAACTGGATCGCCTTACGACCATGCATGGATACAGAATAATCTGTACATTCCCCTCAATGTAGGCCAAGTTGGCCATTTTTTGACACCCAAGATTCATGGCAATCTGAGTGACCATGGAGGTACACTCAATGGGTCTCGACATTTTGCGCACATTTTTAAAGTAGTCGACAATGTCATCTTTAGGGGTGTACTTGATCCTATTTACCATAGCAAACAAACATTTAAGCTTAGGAGTAGGAACAGAACATGATTCCACCATGGGAAAGAGCGTGAATGGCATCCACCAATTCAAGAACCTTTGACTAGGGTTGTGAAAATCACTGAACTTAAGCCTAGTAGATTTTCCAGAAATGGCATCACTAAACTCAACCTTATTAAAATTTCTCATAGCACTTGATTCAGGCAAGCAAGATTTAGAGAAGTCCAAAAGCTCACTGAAACGGGAGAGATCACAACCAAATGATTTCCCGAACAGATGAAACTTCACGAACAACTTTCTACCATTCTCAACTGTTTGAAAAGTCATAAGAAATTGAAGGGTTAAGAGATGCGAACTTAGATGGGACTCGTCATAGAGTTTTCCCCAACTGATGGTCTGGAGGATGATGTGAAGCTCCATGTCCAAACCAACTCTCTCAAGTATGTTTACATCATAGATACGAGTGTGAGCAAACTCTCGACGGCGGAGGGGCTCGTACTTCTCCATCTCCTTAGTGGTGCGGATGGAGATGTCATCTCCATCCATAGCTACCGGAACATCATCATGTACAAGATAACGGCTCGACCCCGTGGTCCTGTGCGGCGATGGCATGAAGGACGAAGACCACAGTGTGTCTAGCGATCCGTTGTCACCGGAGCATGAACCAAAGCCTCGGCTGGATGGGCCAGACGAGAGCGCTCACTTCACTCCATTCAATAACTTCTTCATCCTGCACAACACTTGCAACAACAGCACACAACAAGAAGTACCTAGAACCCTAGGTGTTAGCGTTAGCGTTAGCGTTAGCCGAACAGGTGGAAGGAAATGAAAGGTCGTGTAGAGAGATTGCAAGTGATGAAGCTAGCAAGAAAACTTTCTTGACTCGACTCTAAATACTAAGACTCTTACTCTAAAATTGGGAGACTAGGAACTTGGAGAAGGATTCAATTTTTTTTTGCTATGCTTGTAAGGTTATGGAATGAAGGACGAGGCTCCCCTCGGCAGCCCATTTGTAGGGGAGGCAAGGTGTGTCCGGTCGGCCAAGGTAGCTGGCCGGGCGGCCAACCCATGTGGCAAAAGCTCTCCAATTTGTCCCCAAGGTGTGGTGGTTGAGATAAAGAGGAAGATAGTAGAAGGGAAAGAAGAGAAAAGTGGGGGAAGGAAAAGGAAATATGAGATAACTACCGGTTTATTCTCCCGGCGAGAGCATCACATTTTAGGTTTGTGAGCAAGACCGTCTCCATACCTCAAAATTTAGGTCACCGACGCGACTGGAGAACTTATCACAGCAGACGTGGCATTCTTGATGCATCGAGAAAAATTCTCGGCTATGCTGGGCTTCTTATCGGGTGTCATAGCATTCCGCTCTGGTTTGATCATGACCATGACTTAGTTGCACTATTCGGCACCATTGGATTTGAATGTGAATGTATCCTCCTTCCCACTGATGTTGAGCTTGATGACCCCAGCTACAACATCAATTGTGGCCCCAGCGGTACTCAAGAATGGCCTCCCAAGAATAAGCTGTGTCTGACGATACACATCCATCTCGAGTACCATGAAGTCCATGGGTATGAAAGAATTCCTGATTCTCACTGGGATATCTTCCGCAATTCCTACTGGACACCAGATCAATTGATCCACCAATTGCAGATGCATGGAAGTAGGGACCACAGAATCATGATTCAGCTGATCGTAGATTACCTTTGGCATGACACTCATAATTGCTCTGAGATAACAGAGGCCTTGATCAAACTTCTAGGCGCCAATCAGACAAGAGATGGTTGGAACACCTGGGTCACCCATCTTATCAGGATGACCATCAAGGATAGCAGCACTGAATCTTTCTGCAAACATGAGCCTATCCGTTTCGGGTATTGGTCACATCTGGTTGAAGATATCCTTCAAATACCTTGCATAAGTCGGGACATGCATGGCGTCCAACATCCTCCAGATTACTTCCATGAAGCGACTGAACTTTTCATCTTCCATAGGCTTCTTTGCCTGATGGGGGAACAGTAGCAGATGTGTATCACTGATGACCTTGGGTGAAGCCTTACCAAGATTTTCTTCTTCCTTCTTAGGCCCCGATTCTACCTCAACCTTGGCCTCGGCTTTCTCCTCTTCTTCGACTAGATCAGTTGGACCCATCTTCTTGGACATTGCTTTGGGTTTAGCCATTGTTTTCCCGGATCAAGTAATCATAGCCTTCACATTTTCCTTAATGGGGATAGCTGGTTCTGTGAAGTGGTTCATCTTACTGTCGATGCTTTCCAAGATCTTGTCGGTTGCAAGTAACTTCCTAGCAACTTCTGAATTAATCCTTAGCTGATCCTGAACAATATCCTTGAGAGAAGGTTCACTTATGCTGAAGTTTTGCCACATACCACCTTGTTGACGGTTGTCGAACGGGAAACTAGGTTTGTTCCACCTAGCATTGAAGCCTTGATTAGGACAAAAACCATTGTTGGAATTACCAATGAAGTTGACATCCTGGGGGACCGTTTGCGGAATTACCAATGAAGTTGATGCCCATTTGGCCCATTTCTCTGCACTCTTCACACATTACTCGGACATCGACCATTTTGAGATGATCGAGGCCCGGGTTCTCAAGCTTCTTTATAAGAAGATCAATCCTGGCGGTGAGCATGTCCACATCTTCAAGCTGGTGAACCTTGTGGGTGCGGGTCTAAGTGCGCTCCTCATCCCAGCTCTAGTTAGAGGCCATCTTCTCAACCAATTTATGAGCTTCCTCAATACTGAGAGCGAAGAAAGAACCTCCAGCAACAACATCTATATGCTCCCGGGCTGAGCCAATCAACCCATGATAGAAGCTTTGTATGATGAACCACTCCTCCATGGCATGTTGGGGGCATGCAGAGATATAATCCTGTAGATGTTCCCATGCCTCAGTGATGGCCTCATCCGTGAGTTACTGAAACCCAAAGATCTTGTTCTGTAGGGCATTGGTTTTGCCCAATGGAAAAAACTTGGCGAGAAATGCATTGGAGCACTTCACCCAGGTTGACACTGCCTTCTTATTGGAATAGAACCATTGTTTCACCTTTCCTAGCAAAGAAAATGGAAAGAGGCAAAGACATACCGCATCCTGAGTCACTCCTCGGATAGTGAATGTGCTGCAAATCTCTAAGAAGCTGCCATCTCCGATGTTCATCTATGGACAAGTCCTGACGTTGGCACCAGGCGGGGCTGAGAAATCATTGATGCATCTCCGGGCAGCCATCAGTGTGGGTTCGTGTGGCGGTGGTGATCCCTGAAATATGTTGATAATCTCTCGGGTGTGGGATCCGGAAGATCCTGGTGAGGAAAGCCTTGAGAGAGACTTCCTTATCAGAGATTCAGGATCCTAATGGTAATTGGCCGGTAAATCAAATTTGGTCATGCAACTCCCTATGAAGACCATAAACAAACACAGGGTAGCAGATAAGTCTGTAATACTAATAATACTAGCTAGAATTATCCCATGTAATCAATAGATAGATAAAAGATACCGGCTTCCTGCCCGATAACGGCGCCAGAACTGTTTGTTGACATATCTTATGCAGCTTTGTAAGCGCACAGAATTATCAATGTAGCACTGCATCGGGAGTATCCTCTAGGATGGTATTTATATTTTCCCACGGGATTAAGGATCTCTATCATGTCTAAGATTAACACAGAGTGTAACTCCAATGAGTACTACTAGGCTATACAGAGGTTACAATAACTGGGGTTAATGGGTAAACACACTAGTTCTTCAGGTTCTACGGCTAAGCTAAGGTTCCACCTAGTTGGGAAACTAGAGAAGAGGGTCAACTCCTAAGGATCTGTTCTAGTCTTGTCTATCACAACGCGTTACCCAGGATTCCAAATCACTTGCTATGCTGCCTACTCTACTTCGCGACCCCGGTTTCTCACTAACTGTATCACAGCAAGGAATCCACACATGGGGATACAACAGCCTAGGTTTGGCCGACTCGTCAAGACCTCGGCGTGGTGGATTAGAAAGCCCTAACAGGACTATCACTCCTGCGGGTACCACACTTTCGTGCAAGGTGTGGAGCTTCACTGAAGGATTTAAACCCGAACACCACACCCACAAGTGAAGCCAAACGTTTCCCCATCGGTCGATAAAATACAAGGAAACACACCAACGTCGGTAAAGTACTCAAGATACGAGGAGCTAGAGTAATCTACCGAGTCAGATAGATAACCCACAAAGTAATAACAACAAACAAGAGGGACCAAGTGATAATAACTATACACGCATCTAAGCTCAAGATAAAACAAGAACAGAACATATAAGAACTAAACTCAAAGTCTATAGGGGTAGAGGGGAGCTTCCACCAACTTAATTAAGTTAGTTTGGAGGCCACTCCTCCTAGTTTCCACTGACTCTCGGGCATAGGATCCTCTTCTGAACCGACGTGTGAATGTAGCTGCCAATTCTTGGCCCGAACTAACTCAAAGTGTGGTCGGCGGGCCATGGGGTTGGGCCGGCCGGCCGGCCCTTGAGCCCCCTTGACTTGTGGTTTGGCCCCACATGGTCTATGTGTCACAAACATTTGTGTAGTGACACTACATTTGGTAGAATTCCAAATGTTCTTGTAATTTCTTGAAACGCTCCAATTTGACACCTATGTTCCTGAAATCGAATAGACACTAAAATCGTGGGAATAGGTTAGCAGACAAGGCAAATACATGGTTATTTCATACATTCACTCGATATGTTGGTGCATGAAATCAGTGTTTTATGAGCGCCAACAGACCCACAGATCCCACCGGATACAAAAACACAAGTTTGGTGTAACATGTCCTAGCACGCTTTTTATGGAAACCACATCGGGCCCACCCGAGCATGAAAAATAGCGCATCGATGTTTCGCGTACCAAACGCACGGAATTGTAACACCCACTTTTTACATCACAAAACTTTGCCAAGCTAGAAGTGCATTAGGTGCATTTTGGAAAATTTATCCTAAGGTTGCATTCATGGCATGGTATATTGTATTTTCTAAAAATCCTTGAGAAGCCTAGAAAAAATTAGGAAAAAATCATTTGAAATTTGAAAACCAATTTCTGTATTGAAACTTCCTCGGAATCCGATCGAGCTTCATAGAACCAGGCCAGCTTCCCCTAGGCCACCGCCTCCCCCGCTTGGCCATGTCGGCCCGAGATGCCTTGGCGCATTCGGCAAACACGCCTTCTCTTTGGGTTTGTGGACCTCAGCTGTAGCACCTTCTCTCTCCTCTCTCATCGACGTCCTCGCTGGTCCACCGTGGACCCAGCCGTGCTGCCCGTCCACAACACCCTGGACCTGGTCCATGGATTTTTAAATCCTGGGAAGTCCATATTCCTTACCTTTTTGTGAATAAGCCCTTGAGGTTGTTGTAATTTAATCAGTGGTCCCTGTGCGCTTGAAAAATTGCAGCAGGACCCTCAATTTCTGAAAAATAATTATGATTAGGTCCTAACCACTCGAAACACTACCAAAATCCACCAAAAATTTCCCAATGTTTGCAAGAGCCCCTTTTTCACACCAAAGCTTCCAGCCACTCAAAAATTCCACAAATACCCCCAAAATCTTCTGAAAAGGCCCTTTTCCCTCCAAATCTTTGAGAGCCATATCTTTCTATCCAAATCTTCGTATTTCATAATCCTTGTGCCAAAATTCTTTGAATTCATTGCTCTTTCCTACTCTTGCATTCATACATAACAATTGTTTATTGCATTGTATTTATTTGGTCTATTGTGTGCTTTATGCTAGGAAATTCCAGGTCGGAGCCGATGTTCGATGATTTCCAGGACCAAGTACTTGAAGATCCAGAGCCGTTGTATAGTTCCATGCAAAGCAGACAAGAAATTCATTAAACAACTCACCCAACTGTTGTTTATGACTGCCAGATAACCTTGCACTTATATAAGTCGGCCATTTTACCTTACCATCTACAATGTCAATTTCCTCCAAGTCATCTACCGACGCAAACCCTTGACCCAATTTACCGAAATCCACAATCGCCTCACCAGCATGAACTTTGTGATCTCGGTATTCCTACAAACGTTGGCACAACCACGCTAAGCTATCTACTTTAATTAACATCGTGTACACCGATGGTTTCCAGCCGAGTCACAATCATCATCTTTACGCTAACGGGTACAAAACCGTCATGTCCCACATTTACATAATCAAACTCCAACAAATCTCTCCCTGTCAAGCACTTGACTTCGTTATCCTGGAAATCGCTAGGTGACTTGTGGCTGGTACAACGCAAGTCGAATCATCTGCTGGAACAACTTCCACCTCATCACTGGGCCACTGAATTACACACTGATGGAGTGTCAACGGGACGCATCCATTATCATGCATCCAATCTCGGCCTAACAAGACATTGTACCTGCCTTTGGCGTCCGCAACAAAGAATGCCATTGGCACTATCTTGCTGCCGACCGTTAGCTCCTTAGATATAATTCCCTTCACGTCACTTGCCTCTCCAGAGAACCCACTCAGCATCATGTTAGTCTTCAACAGTTCCACTTCTTTGTGGCCTAGCTTCCTGAACAATGACCACGACATGATGTTCACACAGGCCCCTACATCAACTAACATCCAATTAACCGGTGTGCCATCCAAATGCCCCTAGATGTAGAGAGGTCTCCTGTGCTGCCCGAGAGTGTCGGGTTTCTCAAAAATGGCCCTTTCTGCCCCCAAGTCCAGTCGTGATGCTGCATCCTCCGGCAAATGGAATTCTCTCGACAACTCGAACACCATAATGGTCTCCGCGCAAAGGGAATCCTCCCTGCCCTGGGAGTCGTGGTCATCCCTGAAGTCTTCTCCCTTTTCCTCCTTCTCAATTCTTTTCTCCTTCCATGCCTTAATCAATTCCTTCATTGGCCTTTCTTGATTGAACCAACGACCCCTCTCATTTTCCTACACCTCCTCCTAGATTTCTTTGTCCCTCAACTTTTGAACCCGTTGCCTCTGTGTAAGGGTTAACCCTGGCGGAAACCAATGTGGTTTTGGGGTAGTCCCACGGCGGTGGTCTTCTCAGTCGGACCCGGCCACCTTACCTTACCCCTGTTTCCATTCTCCAGTCATGTCACGCACACTCTTGGCCTTACAGAGAACCTAGGCCCAATGATCTCCCTTCCTACAACTAACATCCACTGTGGCCGCTTAGCCCTTTCCTCATGCACATTCCTTGGTACCTACACCATTTGTTCCTTCCCGCGATGATCGGGTTTGTGCCTTCCCGTCTGCCCATCTTCAACTCATAACCGACACGGGACCGAGCCTATCAGCACGGTCCTCCCATGTCCTGCTCCCGTGCTACTCCCATACTCACCTACCTTTCTTTTCCAAACCAATTCACTGGGCCTTCGTCGTGAGGACTGTCGGTGGATGAGGTTCACCCGACGAGTGCCCACCCTCTTGCCATCCACCTTCTCATCAACCGTGCTAACCCGACCTCTGTGCTCAACCAGTTCCCTGGCTGGTGAACCCATCTTTCGGGTAACTCCTGTCTAGCCCTGGTACCCAAACGCTATGCCAACACCTGGATGATATTGACTCCAACGTGTTGCAGCCTCACCGACGATGACTAGTGAGCGCCACTGCACCATGCCCCCCAGCCACTGAAATACTGATGGCCACCGCTGCCTCATTTACTTTTCTAGGAGCATATCTGACATTGGCCCAATCCGGGCGTGAGGTACTGGCTGCCGGTTAACCTTCCACTCTCTTGGTTCTGGGTTACGGGGCTTCAGCATCCTCACTCTTGGCTAATCTGACACGACCACACTCTTCCCTTTAGAACTGTCAGCCTATTCAGGACGAACCAGGACCTTCTTGCCCTCAAAGTTGATCACATTTACATTGGTGGGGAACGGGTCCATATCCAATCAAATCTTTTGCCCATCTCTGAGATTTAACCGGCCATCGTTCAAAGCCAATTGTACCTGTCGATGGAAATAGTTACAGTCATTAGTATTATGAGAAAATGTGCCATGCCACTTGCAATACTTCCCCTTTACCGCCTACCCAGGGGGCGGCACTACGTGTCCCTCTTTCAATTGTATAACCTTGTTTTGAAGCAACACATCAAACAGTTTGTCAAATTTGGTCATGTCGAATGTGAACTTCATCGTATCCTTCTTCCCCGGGCTGGGTTTGAGGAATGCACATGCGAGTGGCTTGCCCGGCGCAGTGTTAACCCATTTGGCCATGCAAACACTGGAGTCAACATCATCACTAGTAGAATCCTCCTCCACGTAGTTGACGCTAGGCTTCTCTGTGCTAGAAGTCTCCCTGAATCGGTAGTGATGCTTACCCTCTTTGGCCCGATTCTCATGCATCACCACCCGCTGTAGGAGCTGGTTAACGTCAGCAAAATGCTATCCATCCTTCTTGTCTCTTATCGCTGGAGTGAACCCTACAAAAGCCAGCTCGACAAAATATTTCTCCCCAATAGTTAGACTGTAACATTTATTCCTAGTCTCCCGGAACTGTCTAACGTAATCAGCGGTGTTTGCACAATGTTTTTACCCACATCAGGCCCACCCAAGCATAAAAAATAGCATGTTGATATTTCATGGCTCGGACGCACCGGAATCCACTACGTGACTTGTAGATCCCACCGGATGGAAAAACACAAGTTCGTCATAACATGTTCACGTAGACTTTTTTTTGAATCCGTACAGGACTGACCCGACCATGAAAAATAATGCGTAGATGTTTCACAGCCCGATCGCACTGGAATGTACTACATGACTCATAGATCCCATCGGATGCAAAAACACAAGATTAGTGTAACGTGTCTGTCATACCCCGTTCTGAGAAAACAGAAAC
>VSTD030001759.1:0-12638 GCA_008808055.3 Sporobolus alterniflorus | reverse complement strand
GATCTAAATAGAGTCGTATCCCTTCTGAGTCCTTGGCAGTCCTACTATGAAATCCATTCCTATCTCTTCCCATTTCCACTCAAGAACATGTAAAGGTTGCAACAACCCCACGGGTCTTTGATGTTCTGCCTTCACTGGTTGACAGATGTCGCAAAGAGCTATGTACTCGGCTACATTACGCTTCATCCCATACCACCAGTAGGAAAGCTTAAGATCTGGATACATGTTATTTCCTCCAGGGTGAATGGAATATGCTGAATTATGAGCTTCTCGTAGTATGAGGTTCTTGATTTTGTTATCATCCGGCACACAGATCCTTCTCTTGTACCATGTCACACCTTGCTCATCCTCAGTGAAACCAGGGGACTTGCCTTCTGCTATATTACTCTTGATTTCCTAGAGGTTTTCATCTTCTTTCTGACCCTTATGTATATCTTGGGATAGTGTTGAATCCACATCCATAGCGACTACTCCACTATTGATAGTCAACATCAAGTTTATCCTATCCATTTCTGTGCAAAGGTCAAAAGGCATAGCCTCCACGGTGAACCCATTCAAATCGGTCCTATGGCTTAAGGCATCAGCTACCACATTTTCCTTTCCCAGATGATTGTTGATTCCTAGATCATAGTCCTTTATTAACTCCAACCACCTTCTTTGCCGCAAATTGAGATCTGGTTGTGTGAAAATGTACTTTAAGCTCCTATGGTCCGAGTAAACCTCACATCTTCTCCCAATCAAATAGTGTCTCCATAACTTAAGAGCATGGACTACTGCCGCTAATTCAAGATCATGGGTAGGGTAATGTTCCTCATGCTTCCGTAGCTGTCGCGATGCATAACCCACCATATGACCATCTTGCACCAGAACACACCCTAACCCTTGGCCAGAAGCATCATAATAAATTGAGAATTGCTTCTCCACATCCTTCCTTAGTAGCTTGGTCATTGACTTAGAGATCTTGGAAAAGCCTTCGATAAACCTTCTATAATATCCTGCTAGTCCAAGGAAACTAAAGACCTGCGTGACATTCTTGGGGACTTCCTAGCTTAACACATCTTGGATTTTACTTGGGTCCACAGATATACCACCTTCTGAAATAATATGACCCAAGAAAGAAACATGCCTTAACCAAAACTCGCATTTGCAGAGCTTCGCATACAGTTGATGCTCCTGAAGTTTCTGCAGAATCAGCAGAAGGTGTTCTGCATGCTCTTCTTCATCCTTAGAGTAGACCAAGATATCATCTATGAACACACCTATGAACTTATCCAGATACTCCATGAATAATTTGTATGACCCAAGAAAGAAACATGCCTTAACCAAAACTCGCATTTGCAGAGCTTCACATACAGTTGATGCTCCTGAAGTTTCTGCAGAATCAGCATAAGATGTTCTGCATGCTCTTCTTCATCCTTAGAGTAGACCAAGATATCATCTATGAACACACCTATGAACTTATCCAGATACTCCATGAATAATTTGTTCATCAGATACATGAAATTGGCTGGAGCATTAGTCAGTCAAAAAGACATGACCGTGTACTCATATAGCCCATATCGAGAAATGAACGTTGTCTTAGGTATATCACTTTCTCGAATCATTAGTTGATGATATCTAGACTGAAGGTCAATCTAGGAAAATATACATGCACCTCTGAGTTGGTCAAAAAGATCACAATCTGTGGTAAGGGGTACTTTTTCTTGACAGTAACTGCATTGAGAGCATGATAATCCACACACAACCTTTGCGTATCATGCTTTTTCAGGACAAAAATCACAGGTGCACGCCAGATTGACAAACTAAGTCGTATATACCCTTTGCCTTGTAGCTCTGGTATTTGCTCCCTAAGCTCAGCTAGATGCTTATCTGATATCCTATAAGGGCTCTTTTATATTGGTGTTGTTCCAGGCACTAATTCAATGACAAGCTCGATGTCACGGTCAGGCGGCATACCTGACATTTCTTCCGAAAACACGTTTGGATACTCATCCACAACCTGAACGTCTTGATTCTGCTCAGATTCTAACTAATTCAACTAGATCTGATTGGTTGCACACTTGTGTGTGATGAGCAGTTCGGCTATACAATCTATCCCTTGTCCATCTCCTATTGTGAGTTTCACTGCTTTCTTTGCACAGTCAATGAGGGCCTTTTGCTTGCTCATCCAGTCCATTTGCAAAATCACATCAATACCCTTAGAATCAATGACAATCAAATTGGCGTTGAACTCTACCCCCCTTAAAAAAATTCACCTTCGAGCACACTTGCCTAGCAGGCATATCTCCTCCAGGAGAACTAACTATCACGCGACACTGAAGCTTGGATACAGGTATATTATGCCTCTCCACATATGCAGCAGAAATAAATGAATGCGAGGATCCAGAATCAAATAGGACAATAGTAGTGGGGGAGTTGACTGAAAACATACCGAGAACAACATCAAGTGCCGCTTGAGCTTCATCCACCGTCACAAGATTAACCCTGCCATGAACAAAATTATGCCGAGCTGCCATAGGAGTGGGGCTAACATTCACGTTATGAACTGCATTGGTAGCAGGAGTCTAGTTAGGGCAGTTGCGCTTCATGGGACAAGAACTTGCAAAGTGTCCTCTCTCACCACAGTTGTAGCACCTTCCATCTCCAGGGTTCTGCATTGTCCTCTGGATGGACTATTGTCTTTGCACGCTCTGGCTTCCTAGGGCAGCGGTCTGAGTGATGTTGGGGCATTGTATGAACTGGCGTTGTGGAGACTGGTAGCCTTGCATGGTCACCTAGGATCTTTGTTGTCACTGAGTTCTGGGCTGCTGCTGGGGTGCACGTTGGATAGGTCAGACAGATGGTATACTCTATCCCTGACGCTCTTGCTTCCTCTTGTGGTCCATGATACCACGGCGGTTCTCTAGCACCAAAGCCTTGTTCACCATGTCTTGGAAATTCTCATAATTTTTGGCCTCCAGTGCATAGGCTAATCCATCATTAAGCCCATTGAGGAAGCAGTCCTGCTTCTTTTCATTGGTGTCCACATCGGTCAGGGTGCAGCATGGCAACTGAGTAAAATGAGTAACATACTCATTCACCGACAAGGAGCTCTGCCTCAAATCTTGAAATTCTTTCCACTTCAGCTTGATCATGCCCTGGGGAGGGGGAATGTGATGAGTACAAAAAGCGGTTTTGAACTCCTACCATACAATGTTATGTGGCTCCTCATGTGTGTTCACATACACATCCGACCATTCAGATGTGGATCCCTCCAATTGATGAGAAGCAAACAACACTCTTTCTTGGTTACTACACTGGACAACTTGAAGCTTCTTCTCAATCATCCTCAGCCAGTCATCCTTATGCATAGGCTCCACTGAATGCGAGAAAGTGGGTGGCATAGTGCTCTGAAATTCTCCCAACTTGTCTTGGGGCTACTGCTGCTGTGCGGCATGGTTCCCTTATGCATTCTGCATAGTCGCCATAGTTTACAGCATATGTGCCTGCATGATCAGCACTTGCTCCAGCGTGGCTGCTGGTGGTGGGTTGCCTTGGTTGTTGTCATTGTTGATACTACGATTCCTGGTGTTCACCATCTGAAGCGTTGATGGATAAGTAAGATTTTGAGATAGGGGAAGTGAGAGAAGTGATGGGGAAGACAGGGTAAGAATAGATTCATGACTAAGGGGTAACAAGGGATGATGAAAATCTCTAATGAATTTTTTATGCAAAATTAAAGCTCTCATAATAATAAGAGTGTAGGGATGAGAAAACCTCACCGCACACTACCACAGTCATTACAAAAATGCAAAACAAACATGTTTCACCATTCAAACAAAATATGACCTCTCCTCGATTATTCATAACAAAATGACTCGATGACTACATGAAACTATTACTTAAACTTATTAACTCGACTCAACTAGGGGACTTCTCCTGCACTATCGGTGAAGAACCCTGAGATTCCTCTCTCATCGGGGGATCCCAAGCGACATCCTATATCAGCTGAACGTAGAGGCATGGAAGTTCAGAAGGTGCTGGGGTGGCCTAGGGCTCGACCACCTGGTGGGGCGCCTCCTCCTATGGAACTTCCTCAACTGGTGGCTGTACCTTAGGGGCATCTCCCTCGGGATCCTCCTCAGTGTCATCCCCAGCTCCTCCGTCGTCATCTCCCTCATAGTCAGGGCTAGAGTCAGAGTCACTGTCATCATCACTGTCCTCCTCTGCCATAAGCTCTGCAATAAGGACATATCAGTCCTTGATCACCCTCTCCTACTCATCATAGCGCCTACGGAGCTCCTCAATCTCACGCATAGCCTCATTCAGTGCATGATCCATAGCCATAGTCAACCGCACTTGCCCTCCAAGTCATCCAGCAGGGTCATTGTGCACCTTGTCATTCACATGGGGTTCTGAACCATCCATCTCCTTGAGCAGAAAGTTATTTTCTAAAGTGAAATCCTATAGAATAGGTTTGCGGCACTGTGGACCGGATCCACGGAAACAATACATGGGTCTACGACGAGCCAGATCGATCTGTGCCATTGGATCAAAACTGGGCAGCTGGATTTTTATGAAATCGAAGGGGTACGCACCCTTCTAATCTTGTCCACCCAAGATCGAATGGTTGGCCAGCACTCGGCAGCGGACGACGTGTCACGCGTGGCAGTGCCATGGGCAGCTCGCCATAGTGGAGCCAAACGCTCGCTCGAGTGCTCCTTTTCCCTCGGGGCTTGGACTACACGGTCTACGAAGCATGGGGTTCTCACCTCGGGCACCGGAGGGCGGCGGCGGGCGGTGAGAAGGTGTACGTGGTGGTGGGGCTTCTTCCTTGAGCTTTGGTGTCTATGGGGGACGTCTCCAAGGCTCCTCCGGCTGTGGTTCTTCTCCTAGTGGTGGTGGCGGCATCTCCTCTTCCTCGATGACCAGTCGGATGAGTTCGGGGTATGGGGAAATGGCGTGGCGGTGAGCGGCTAGGGGTGAGCTCGACAGAGTGGGGAAAAAGGGTCGAGTTGGCTGACAAGATCCCTTTTATAGAGCCACAGCTAGGTGCGGGCTCGAGGGGCTTCGACCAGCTCTCAATGCATGCATAAACACATATCGATGATTTTCTATATCGAATTAATCATTTTTGTTATGAAAGGTTTTAATGCCCACTTTGATTTCCTCTTGAAACTCGGATGCCAATGGGTGGGTGGCATGGTGCACGGAGAAGGCGGGCGGGGTCGAGGCCTGGGGCGGCACGACTGGCTCGATCGGGGAGGTGGAGGGACAGGGGAGAGGCATGGGCCCAGGGTGGGTTTCAGCCCAAGGTTGTCAGAAATTAAGAGAAAGGGGTCTTTCCTATTTGTAGTTTCAATTTCAAACAAATTCTATTCAAATTCAAATGATTTTTAAATGGATTTGAAAACTAGAGCACTCAACAATACAAAAATAATGCACGGTAGCATGAATGCAACAAAGAAATAAAAAGTTTTAATTTTTTCCTAAATTTGCAAGTTTTAGGGCGTGATAGTATGCGATCCGAGCCTAGTATGACACTCTACCTTTCCTAAAAAAACCTCTTAGATGGTGAACACAAGGAACAACTACAACAACCAGGGCAGCAAAAACAACAACCAGGCGAACCCCCAGATCAAACAGCTCATTGCCAACTAGAATCAGCTGATGCAGGCTGTGTTGCAAACTGTTCAGCATCTTCAACCTAACCCACAATAGCAATAGCAGCAGCAGCAAGCACCACCACCACTACCCCAGTCTAGGCTAGGAGAATTTCTAACGACCCGCCTCCCACCTTCTGTCAGGCCAAGGATCCCATGGATGGAGAGGACTGGCTGAAGTCAATCGAGAAGAAGTTGGAGATAGCTTAGTGTTCCGACCGTGAGAAAGTTCTTTTCATGGCACACTAGCTGTTCGAAACCACAGTAGACTAGTGGGAGACTTACCGCAACACCAACCCCAACGTCGAGGCTATCACCTGGAATGAGTTCAAGGCTCGCTTCATGACTTACTACGTGCCCCACAGTACCCTCAAGCTGAAAAAGAAGGAATTTTCAGAGCTGCACTAGGGAAGTATGATAGTTAATTAGTACCTGAACCAATTCATTCAACTGTCAAGGTATGCCACCAATGATGTCAGCACCAATGATAAGAAGCAGGATATGTTTCTCAATGGTCTCAAGGATGAGATCAAGTTTCAGTTGCTCAACACCAACTACCCAGATTTTTATCAACTGGTTGACAAGGACATTATCATCGAGAATAAGTTGAAAGAGATGGAGAAGGTTGGCAAGTGCAAGATGGGTTTTCTGGGCCAGCACTCTAGAAGCAACACTAGCCCTCGCTTTTTGCAGCCCAGTCAATTTGTTAGAGCCCCGTTCCTGAGTCTTGCACTGATGCAAGTTCCACGTCCACAGTTTTAGAACCAGCATTGTCAGTTTTTGATGCAGTGTCCCAACTTCCAGACATATCATTCAGGATATCCAGTGTTTCATCCCCAGCAGTAGGCAGTTCGTCTAGTTGTGCAACAGCCTAGCCAGAATGTGCAGCAGGTTTCCCATCCGGCAGCCCAGCCCCAATAGAATGTCGCCCCTCAGGGAGGTCAAGCTTTTGTTGTGTGTTCAAGTGTGGATTGCCAGGCCACATGGCTAAGAATTATTCCACCAGGCAGCAAAACCTAGGAGAAAATCCACAGCAGTGCTCGCAAGGGCAGCAGAACTTCACCTACGGCAAGGTCAACCATGTGACTGCCAAGGAAGCCCAGCAATGCCAGGATGCGGTATTGGGTATGCTCCTTGCAAAGTCACACCCTGCAACAGTTTTGTTTTTATTCTAGAGCATCACATTCCTTCATATCATCAAAATTTGTTGCAAAGCATAATATGCCTACAGCCATTATGGAGTACACGATGATGGTTAGCTCACCGGGAGGTGAAATGAAGACTATGCATATATTCCTAGCGATTAGTGTTGCCATAAGGGGTAGAGTTTTTGTCAGACCTCATCATCATAGACTCCTAGGGCATAGATATAATTCTTGGTATGGATTAGTTGAGAAAGTATGGCGGAGTGATTCTGTGCGCCAAGAGAGCTATCCGTTTTACCCAAGAGGATGGTATCACTGTGGAGTTCATGGCAAGAATTTTAGCCAACCAGATCAGTATGCTCAACCAAGACAAGGGAACATCTCTAGATGAAATTAGGATTGTTCAAGAATTCCTAGATGTTTTCCCAAAGGAGTTGCCAGGTATGCCACCCCATAGAGATATCGAGTTCATCATTGAGTTGTTACCTGGAACCCCGCCAATTTGAAAAATGCCATATAGGATGCCTATGAATGAACTAGTAGAGCTAAAGAAGCAAATAGCTGAGTTGCAAGCTAAAGGATTTATCCACCCCAGTTCATCCCCGTGGGGAGTCCCTATTCTATTCATGGAGAAGAAAGATGGAACCTAACGGATGTGTGTAGATTACCGTTCCTTAAATGAGGTCACCATTAAGAACACATAACATTTGCCCTGAATCGAGGGTCTATTCGATCAAATGAAGGCAGCCAGTGTTTTCTCCAACATTGATTTGAGATCGGGATATCACCAGCTGAGGACTCGAGAGTCAGATATTCCCCAGATAGTGTTTCGTACCCGGTATGGAGTCTATGAGTATACCGCGATGTCCTTAGGACTGACGAATGCCCTAGCCTATTTCATGTATCTCATGAATAAGGTGTTTATGGAGTACATGGATAAGTTTTTTGTGGTTTTCAACGATGATATTCTAGTTCACTCTAAGACAGAAGAAGCCCATGAGGAGCATTTTTGACTGGTATTAGAGAATCTCAGAACTAATCAGTTGTATGCCAAATTCGGCAAGTGCGAAATTTGGGTGACGCAAGTTGCATTTCTTGGTCATGTCATCTCTGCTGGAAGAGTTTTGGTAGACCTGGGCAAAGTAAGAGACGTGTTGAACTGGAAGCCGACTCCAGATGTCTCGGAGTTTCCTCAGGTTAGCAGGCTACTATCGTAGGTTCGTCTAGGATTTCTCTAAGATAACCAAGCCAATGACTCGGCTACTGAGAAGGGCAAAGTATTCGAATGGACCCAGGATTGTCAAGCTAGTTTTGAAGAATTGAAGAAGCGCCTCACAACGATGCCAGTTTTGGTTTTACTCGACTTGTCCAAGAATATTGACAGCTATTGTGATGCTTCAAGGTGAGGCCTTGGATGCATACTAATACAAGATGGCTAGGTAGTTTCGTATGCATCTCACTCATTGAGGAAGAACGAGGAGAATTGCCTCACCCATGATGTTGATTTAGCGGTAGTGGTTCATGCTCTCCGGATATGGAGGCATTACCGCAATGCCAGATTTACAGTGAGCACAAGAGTCTCAAGTATATTTTCACTCAGACCGATTTGAATCTGAGGCAGCGCAGATGGCTAGAGTTGATTAAGGATTATGATGTCAGAATCAACTACAACCCAGGAAAGGCTAACATCATAGCAGATGCTTTCAGTCACAAGAAGTACTTGAATGGCTCAACTGTCAGAAGAATGCGACTAGAGTTACTCCAAGAAATCAGATATCTTAATCTGGCAATGGTAAATGAGGCAGCTATGGCAGTAGATGTGGAGCCTATGCTCGAGGTAGAAATAAGAATGGACCAACTGGAAGATGAGAAGCTAAGAGAAATACGACGGCTCATAAAGGAGAACAAGACCAGTGATTTCATTGAAGAAGACAATGGAACCTTGTGGTTAGGAAAGCGGATTTGTGTCCCCAATCTGAAGCCTATTCGAGAGCTAATTCTTCAGGAAGCTCATGACTTAGCATATTCGATCCATCCCAGCAGTACCAAGATGTACAAAGATCTGAAGACTAGATATTAATGGTATGGCATGAAGCAAGATGTTGCAGAGTCCATATCATTGTGCGATACTTGCCAGCGAGTCAACGCAGAACACCAGAGGCCAGCCGGATTGTAGCAGCCATTGAAGATCCTAGAGTGGAAACGGGAAGAAATCAAAATGGACTTCATAGTTAGACTGCCCCATATGCAAGAAGGGTACGACAACATATTCTGGAGCTACGCTTGCCGAGTTATACATGTCCTAGATTGTATGTCTGCATGGAGTACCCAAGAAGATCATGTCCAATAGAGGATCTCAATTCACATCTAACTTTTGGAGAAGCTTCATGAATCGATGGATACCAAGCTCAATTTTAGTTCAGCATACCATCCACAGACTGACGGTCAAACAGAAAGCACCAATCATATATTAGAAGATATGTTGAGACCTTTTGCTCTGAAGTATGGCAAGAGTTGGGACAAGAGCCTTCCATACACCGAGTTTTCGTACAACAACAGTTATCAAGCTAGAATTAAGATGGCACCTTTTGATGCGTTGTACAGACGGTAGTGTAGGACCCCGTTGTTTTGGAGTCAGATAGGACAAAGCCAAGTATTTGGATCGGAAGTACTAAAAGATACCGAGTGACAAGTCCAGATGATCCAGGAGAACTTGAGGATTGCCTAATCTCGTCAGAAGAGTTATGTTGATAAGCGAAGAAGAAATCTATCATTCAAAGTTGACGACTTCGTATACCTGAATGTATCACCCATGAGAGGCACCAGAAGGTTCAAGGTAAAAGGAAAACTAGCCCCAAGATATGTCAGCCCTTTCCAAATTCTAGATCGCAAGGGAGAAGTGGCTTATCAACTAGAGCTACCGCCAGAGCTATCAGATGTACACAATGTGTTTCATGTGTCTCAGCTCAAAGAGTGTTTATGAGTCCCAGAAGAGCAGATACCAATCACTACAGGAATCACTGAAACTTCTGTCAGCCAGAGGCAAATGGAAGTTAGCCCAAAGCCGACGGAAGTTAGCTTTTTTGTCAGTTTTGGGCTAACTTCCGTCGGATAGAGGCCGACGGAAGTTTTTAGATGAAAGTTAACTAACTTCCGTCAGCCAGGAGGTGCCGACGAAAATTAAGCCAAAACCCTTTAATTTCTGTCAGCCAGGAGGGCGATGAAAATTAGCACCATATTTTCCATTGGCTAGGGGGCGATGAAAACTAAGCAAAAATTGTTTAAAAAAACTAGAAAATGATATCCCAGCTAGAACTAGTACCAAATATATTCAAAAAAGAAATGCTAAGTATCATTTATGATTCTAGATACAGGTTTACACCCTGCATCACTTGATTTCAGAAAATTTACTGCTGAAATATGCAAAAATTGTGATGGAGAACATATCTATCAACTGTTGCTGAAACACTGCTATTAGAAAATCTAATAGGGGCAGATATGGACGTGATAATAGTCATGAAACAAATTTTGCTATAACTACAAGACAGGGGTTCAAGCTTGAGTACTACATCAATAGAGTCCGCACTTCCATTTGATTTGTCAGCAACCTTCTGTCCTAAAACAGCTTTCTTTGAACTTGATTCAGTGTCGCCTTTATCATCTTTCTTCGGATGCTGTTAAATAGAATTGACAAAACAGTGAAGTTACTTTGCTGATCCCATAAAAAAGTTTCCTCAAAGAAGGTTGCAGAAGTTCTGCAGATTCAGATCATAAAACTAAATAAATGAACAAGCGAATTAATCATAGTACTAGAACTACAAACATCAGCAGCATGCCCGCATATGGAACCTTTCATAAGTTTCTACTGAATGGACGAAGAATATAAAACTTTCCCAGAAAGAGTGCTTCCAGAAGGTGGATTAAAGACAGACTTCGTCACGTTTATCTTTTGCAAATTTGTACCAAAGTCAACAACATTCTGCATCAAATAATAGACGTTATCATGAGACAATAAAATGTGCATTACCAAACAAAAATAGTGGTATCCTAGAACTTGCATCCTGTTAAAATAGACAGCTCTTTTATTTAAATCAAATGAGATGTTTCCATTATGATAAAATTACTGACATGACTTAAAAATCTGACAAGCAATTCAAGACAATAAATGCTTACTAGACATTGTGAACATGCTAGGATAGCAACCAACTCAGCATTTTGTACTTAATATCCCAAAAGACACTAGCTGATTATGAAAGGTATAACAGCTAGTTCAGTGATAGTGAGATAGATAGGTCTTTGTGACGAAGAGGCTTCACCAGAAAATTGTGGTGTTTCAATCGGTCTAGGGCAGACAATGGTGATCTTAATGCCTCTAGTACATACTGAAAGCGACTCCAACCTCAAATTTTTCAATTGCAAAACAAAATTAACACACTGAAGCTGCATCAACAGAAGAAAGAAATATCCACAGATAACTTACTTCAGTAATTACATAAGTGATTAGCTTCAACATACTAAAACTAGCAGGCATCTACAATTTAGGACTACCGTACAAGCTTAGTGTGTGAAATTTTCATACATCAAAACGCAGAGAACCAAAGTATCCATTTAGAGCATGTTTGGAGGCAGAGTAAATGGCTTGATCAGGAACAGGAACCTTTCCGCCTGCACCGCTCATCTGTAAATGAGTTAACCACACCAACAGCCATACCGAAACTATTGTGACAACAAGCTCCAAATCAAAATAGAGCATCATCAAAAAATGGCCAATCCCTCTATCCAGCATTGAAGGTGCAATAAGGAGTGTGAGAGTATTGGCTCGACAGACATTGACATCAAAAGTAGCCTGTAGAAGAAGAGAAATTTGATGTCAGTTTGTCGTAGATAGACATGACGAACAAACTATAACAAAATTCATATACCTTGAGACCTTCCTCTGTTTCATCAAGGACCCCTCGTTTCTGCAATTGGGTTGATACATTTAGGGAGCGCAAATGGATGGCAAAATGGTCAGACAAAAGGGTGTAGCATCTAGGAAACAATTTCAATGCAAACGCTAGTACTAAAACAAAATAATAATTAAAAGCTCCTGATTGGAAAGGGATTTAAAGCAGTAATAGAGAAAATAATGGAATTGATACTTACTAGGCGCTCAAAAGCAGCATTATGGATCATGTAATCAATGCCTGCATTGGAAAACAGTGATTTTGCTGCACGTAAAACCTCTTTCAGAGATTCTGCTACACTTCGACTCTGCAATCTGGATTCTTACTTTTGAAGTATAAAATGAACTTGGTTAGATCTTCAGAATTAGAGAACAGAAAAATTGAAGCAACAACATGGTCTGTAGACATACTGATGATGTTTAGTTTCACTTTCTGAAGTTCATCCCTGTTACGTGCAGATAGTATTAGTTTTGCTCCTAAACCGGCAAATCACACATCAAGTATCTCACCTGAAATTACATAAAGCATTTATATTGGGTTACATTGAAATACAAAGCTAAATTTGGTCAAAAAATGACATTCATACCATATACACTCCATTCAATTGCTCCGTCAGAACATCAAATATATGTACAAATTGAGAGGAAGACCCAACTTCAATCGTGGTTGACTGATTGAAGAATATCAGAGTGAGGTAAGTCTATCTGTTAGAAACAGAACTCTCACTCATCGAGAGGGAGGATGACACTAGGAGTTGAGGCAATATTCTAGTTTGTTTCTCACACTCTACCATAATGCCATGCCCTCCAAGGGGTTGGGGATACATAGTTATAGGCTGCTAGCCAGCCAAGAATATGCTAGATGCTAGTCTAAGATGCCAAACTAGATGCTGTCCTAGATGCTAA